>BGPR01003924.1:77051-124232 GCA_013235015.1 Araneus ventricosus
AATGTGCATTTTGAACCAAATATGCAATTTGAACACCTTTTTTCCAAGGGATTGAAACGAAATTTGAGCACAGATCTATAATTAATATTAGCAGACGTCATAACAATTTTTATTTATCTAAACCAAAGGCTTTAGGAGATATAATTGTTACAAGTATGCGACTATACAGACCGACAGACAGTCAACCCTTTGACGGATTTCGCCCAAAATCTGATACGGACCTACATTCATGATGATAAAACTGTGTACCAAATTTTATTCATCTAGCTATTCAAGTTTTTGAGTTATAGTGTTCGCATGACTTCGGACATACAGACAGACAGACTTCCCGGACTTCTTCGGATTTTGTCCAAAATTTGATAGAAACCTACAAATTATGTTTAAAGACCACATACCAAATTTCATCCTCGTAGCCCTAATAGTTTTCGAGTTATCGTGTTCACAGACAGACACACACACAGACAGACATACAGACATAATTCCAAAATTGTGTTTTTCGGACTCAGGGAGGTCTAAAACGTGGAGATCCGTCAAAATCTCGAGTTCGAATTTTTTGACGATTACAATACTTTCTCTTTGTATACTTCGTATACGAGAAAGTAAAAATGCTTCACAAATGGAGGGATGTATTACAGAATATCTATCTGTAGATACGGTATGGGCAATTACAAGTAAAATCATATCCTGTAGAGTTCTTCAACCCCATAGAATTTTCAGGGATACCTTCCGACAAGCTGAGATTAAAATTCGGTGTGCCAGAACTATTCATACGTAAACTCGATGTACCGAGACTGCGCAATGGCACACGGTTTCAAATTACACACTTAGGACCAAAAGTCGTACTTGCTACTGATATGACTGGCATAGCAAGGGGTGAGAGTGCTAAATTCTACTCATTCCGATAATACCGTAGGATTTACCACCCCAGTTCAGAAGGTAACAATTCCCTTTAAAATTAGCATTTGCCAGGCTCAGGGTCAGACACTCAAAGGGCAGGCGTACAATCGGAAAAATCATATTTTTTCCGTTGGTAACTATATGTGGCATGTTCGCGTGTGTCCATCCCACTAAACCTCTACATCGGTGCAAAAGACGCGAAACAAAAATGTCGTATACAGAAATGTGTTATCATATATAAACAATTTACCTAACTGTAACAGCAGTACACTCCTGTTAATCGTCCAATTATGTCAATCAACCATCAGAACTTTTAATTTCCCCTTTCTACATATAACGAAACATTTACATTCTTGAATTTTAAAAAAAGTAGCAATTCAAATTCTCCGCGCACGAAGTCGCGGGTAACAGCTAGTAAGTAATATTTTTCAAACTCGTTAATAAATGGTAGTATTCAAAGACCAATCAATCCGGTATTTAACTCTACGGCGGATTTTCACAACTTTTTGATGGATGACCGTCGCAGTTGTTACTTTCAAATCTGTTTATGCGATTGAGGAATACATTAAAAGTATTGAAAAGCTCGCGGCAATTTCTTTAAATGTCCTTACTTTTTTGAAAATATCGCAATCAGTTTTCATATAATCTTGAATAAAGTAACTATAAAATAAACAATCAGAAGCTCGGGGAACAACCGTTCGCTTACAAGCGTTTTTTATTCTAATTTTTTTAATTCTTTGTGAAGACCATTACGAATCTTGCGTATCTAAAATTTTACTGAAAAAGTTATTTTTAAGAGCAGTATGCGTCTTTTTTCTAGCTATGCAGGAAAAACGTCTTATTTAAATTAATAATACCAGGGGGTTACACCTCCTACTCGCTCCGTTCGTCATCCCCCAAAGAATTACGTTGTGATTGTTTTGGGATCACTACGTTTTCCCAGCTCGATTCGCTCGCTCGCTGTACAGTTATGAGTGTCTGCTAGTAATAGGAAATTTTAAATACATTAATTACTAAAAGAAAATTTAAATTATTTGAATCGTATGAAGTTCTAACATTAATTTTTCATAATTACTAAAAATTAAATAATCAATTTCTAAAATCAAAGTTTTACCTTTATACCGTATATATATGTAAATGTTAGAAAGAAGTTTGAATGCTAAAATGTATAATAAGATTTATACAAATAAAAATTATTCTCATCAATCAGAATACAGGCACTTCAAACTTCTTGGTAAACATAAATGAATGTTTTTTCAACAGTTTCATTAGCCCAACTTCATTCCAACAAACTTCTAAATATCCACACTTCTCAATGAATTGTTGCTCAGAAAAGCTTCGCCATATATATACGCACTCACTGCAATAATTATTGAGCCATGAAAGTTATAACTTTTCTCGTTGGGTAGATATTTATGTATTAAAACCTCAGAAAATTTAAGTTTTCGAAGGATGAGTTAACCCATTTGACAAACTTTTAGCTTAAAAAGGACACTTTAAAGTGGCAAAAGGACTTAAATTTGTATAAATTCACTATTCAAAATTATAACCCATATTTTTTTTTACTTTTACCACTATAAAATTAACAAAGAAACCTTTTTTTTTTTTCAAAATTTCAAAAATTCTTCCTTTCCACACCAAAATTTTAAACATGCTTTTTTGCCCTCTATATTAATGATAAGAAAATCTTGTCTATATGGATAAAAGAACAGAGTCCTGTAGTTCGGAAACTTCGTTGCGTAGTTTTGTCTACAAAACGCTTGACTCTATTTTGTCCATTCCGATTGGACCGTATTGGGAAAGATTCCTGAACATTTTCAGTTGGTCAACAGTTCTCGTTTTTGAGGATTTCGATTTATTATTCAAACTGCCGGACTTAAACTCATTTTGAAAAATTTCGTTGTGTCAGATAAAATCAAACTAAACTCACCGAATGGAATTTAAACAAAACAAACTTGTGAGCTGTTGCCAAACGGTGATTAAGAAATTAGACACTTTTTTGTCGACACGTAAGAGAATTATATATATAAATTTTAATTTTCAATATAGTAAAGTTTAATAATATGCCATTTAATCCTGGTGCTTAGTCTCTGGGCAATCAACATTATTTTAAAGTGAATTTTAAACACCCCAACTAAATATAGTAATAGCACTTTTCTTATTATTGAGCAGTAAGAACAAGAAAGTTACATTCTGTGCAGATATTATTAACCCTGAGTTATTCTTCATAAATGTGGTATCTCACTCACACACCGCGAAAAGGCGCTTAATGCATTTACGAACTAAAACTGACTAAACTTTGTAATTCTCTAAGAGACGTTTTTCGATTGCCAGTGATGGAGCATGATGCTTCTAACTCCCGTGATGCTTTATTTTGATATTGTGTAAAGGGCAACCCACCCCTCCTAATTACATTTTTCTTTAACACCTATATAATAAAACCACTACACTAAATCACAAACCAACACACTAATAAACCAGAACTCATTTAATAAAACACAATTAACAACTAAACTAAGTAAACAGAGAACAATGAAACTTTAAAGAAAAAATCTTACGGACCATGCTACAATCTAAAACCCATTAAAAATATCCATCCAACCGCACACAGGGAATGGAGAACCAGCCAGACGCACGCTTCATCATACCACACTCTTGATATGGCTTTTATTTATAAAAGCAACGCCCTCTGGCGTGCCATGCTAGAGGTGGTGCCCTCAGCTGGTTCATTTCTCAACATCCTCCCCACCTGTACATGGCAATGTACATATTCCTCTATAAAATACATTCAGAGTTAAAAATTCATAAATACTTTAAAATTATGATCAACATTAAATTCAAATTCCAAATAGAAATAAATTTCAAGAAAAAGTTAATTTCATGCAATCAATTCTTCAAGTATAATACAAAACAATAGAGAACAATAGACAATAACAAATAACCTAAAATTTTAGAAACAATTATATTTCCAAAGGGTACAGCAACTGCAATGCTCTTCTTAGTTCACCTTTTGAAGTTTTCACAACGCATGCTCTCACAAATCCGTCTCCACCCATGATTACTTCATGTATCACTCCCATTTCCCAGAGCAACTCTGACTTGGATGCACCTTCAAGCAAAACAACATCTCTTATTTTGAAATTGTTTTAAGATGATGGATTAGTGAGATTATGCGCACTCTTCAACATTAACAGATACTGTTCTTTCCATTTTACCCAAAGTTTTTTCAAAAGTTTCGTCTGGAAAAGTTTACGCCTGCTCAAAGTTACACGATCAGATGCAGATACGAACAAATCTAAAAAATATTCCGGTACAAATCCAGTATTTCGGTGTCCGGGAAGCAAGAAATGAGAGGGAGCTCGCGGTTCATCTAACTCATCACTGTCGTAAGTAATAGGTCGATTATTAATAACACTTTCACTTTCTGTTAAGATAGTTGACAATTCCTCCAAAGTTAACAATGCTCTTCCAAGCGATTTTCTCAGTGGTTCTTTAATACTTCGCATCAACCGTTCCCAGAAACGTCCCCACCATGGAGAACGCTCTGGAATAAACTTCCATGATGTGCCCTCAGAAGTGATAAAATTCTTCAACTCAGGTTGCCTTATTATACTCTTGAATCCCTGAAGGATTTCACATGAACTTCGGAAGGTCTTAGCGTTATCAGAATAAAATAGCTTTACGCAACCTCTTCGAACCAAAAACCGACGTAATGACATAATAAAACTCTTAACGCTCATATTAGAAACCACTTCAAGGTGAACCGCTCGAGTCACAGCACATGTGAAAAGCACAATATACACCTTCTGTAAAGCACCTCCGGTCGTCTTCACAGTTATTGCTCCAGTAAAATCTGTACCTACAGTAGTGAACGGGGGCAAGCAACCACCCTGTCTTGAGGTAATTGTCCCGTCTGTTGCCTTGCAGGCTTCGCACTGTATTTATGGCACACAAGACAGCTCTTTAAGACACTTTTCACTGATTGTCAGCCCTTTGGTATCCAGAATCTTTCTCTTAGTCTGGATAAAGTAGCAATCACACCTAAATGGAACCCTCGATTGTGTTCGTGTAAGATCAAGAGATCTGTGTATTTAGACCTGGGCAGAAGTATTGGGTGCTTTTCTTCTTGTGTCAACTTGCTCTGCTCCAAACGTCCTTTTACACAAAGAAGACCTTCTTGCAGGATAAGGAGCAAGACTCCATATTCTTGAAGCAGCAGGAATCTGTTGTCCTCGGTTTAGACGAGTTATTTCAAAGTCAAAGTGTTCACGATGAACTTGCTTCATCCAGAATTCCTCTGCTTCGCTGATCTCCGCCGCTACAAGCGGACAAGTTTGTGTGCTCTTGCCTCCAAGTTTCCCAAGAAACAGCAGGGCATAAGCAGTGACTCTCAACAATCTGGTAAGGCTATTAAACCTGGAAATGTCAATCAATGGGTCGTCCTTAACAATCGCAGTATGGACGACGATTCTTTTCTCTTGCATATACTCGTCTGGCACTCTGAATTTCTGTTGGCGTCAGTCGTACCGTGGTGATTTCAACCATCGAGGTCCACTCCACCACAGATCATCACTTTTTAGTGACACTGCCGAAACTCCTCTGGTCAGCCGGGTTCTCCAAACCTGGGCAGTGGAACCACCTATCAGGAACCACGCAATCCTGAATTTCAACTACTCTATTCGACACAAACTGTTTCCATTCCTTAGCTGAACTCTTAATCCAATGCAAACAAATCTCAGAATCAGTCCACATAACAACCCTTTTCAACAAACTCTTAAAAACAACCGACAAATGTTTCCACAGTTTAGCGCCAACCAGTGCTCCCATCAACTCTAATCTAGGTAAACTCAATTTTTTCAACGGTGATAATCTACTCTTCACCATAACAAAACGCACACCAACCTCTCCCGATGTGGTTTCCCACCTAAAATACGCAACTGCTCCATATGCAACCTGCGACGAGTCACAAAATATATGCATCTCAATACCACCAGCATCCCTATACCAGTTAGAAAAATAACACCTATTTATTCGCACGTCCAACAAACAACCAGTTTCACAACACCACTTCTGACACTTAATTCTCAAATCATCTGGCAATTCGGAGTCCCAATCGCGACCCCTCTTTCCCAAATTTCCTGCACAAGTGTTTTAACGCGCACAACAAACGGACTAATGAATCCCAGCGGATCAAACACCCTAGCAACAGTACTCAATACAGATCGTTTTGTATTCCTCATCGATTCCAAGCTATTCAACAAAGGCGTAACATCAACCCCCACACAATCCTCATCCAGATTCCACACTAAACCCAAAACCTTCAACTTACAATCCTGCTCAAACCCAACCTCGTTACTCAAGCCATTTTGAATCCACAATGCCTGCAGTTCCCTAGAATTCGTGCATAGCTTCCTCAAGTGAAAACCCGCATCTTTCAAGATAGAAACCGCCCCTGCAGACAAACTCAAAGCCTCTTGAACCGTCTCAGCCCCGTAACACAAGTCATCCGCATATAACGCGTTGTCCAACATGTCGACGCAATCTGGGTATCTTTCAAGATATTTTCTGACATGATATCTGATTGTGGCTCTCAACAAAAATGGTGAGCATCTACTTACAAACAAAACGCGATTCATTTGCAACACCACATATTCTTTGCCTTTATCATTCGTATTCCACAAAAACCTTAAATAACGACGATCATCCTCGGCTATTCCAATCATCAAAAAGGCTTTTTCTATATCTCCACAAGAAACTACCTTAAATATTCTAAATCTTAAAAGCACATCTAATAGACTTGGATTCAGATTAGGACCTTGTTCCAAATAGTTATTTAATGATAAATCACCTCTTTTAGAACTCGAACAATTAAAGACCAATCGAACCTGTGTGGTACTTTTATCTTTTCTGACCACGCTCCGATACGGCATGAAGTACCCCGTTTCGCCTTCATTACATTCCTCAACTATATTATTCGCTTTTTGGAACTTAATTATTTCCTCGAACTGATTACGAACAAAGCTATTAGTCTTTAACTCCCCCGAAATCTATCAAATTGCCGTTTAGCCAAATGAAAATTGTCTCTCAAATCCACCGGTTCCCGCTTCCACAAGAGGCCAGTAACATAACGACCATTCTCAAAACACAAATTTTCCTCAAACTTCTGAATTATTTTTTCGTCAGTTTCTCTCCTTCCTGAAAGTGAATCGTTAATTCCTAGACTTTCTAACTAAAACCAATTTTACAACAAATCCGATAACCTCTCCTCCTCACAACATTCAATTCTAGTACACATACTTAAAGTGCAATTTGAAGCACTTTCTCCTCTAGAGCTTCCGTTGATCACCCAACCAAATATGGTTTCATATAACATCAGATTCTCTGAAAGTCTACAAGTTTTACCCTTTAAAATTTTGTTTATCAAGTCATTCCCAATCAAAAGACCTATTTCTGTGTCCTCACTACCTTGATCGGACAAAACAAATCCTTCTTGTCTTAAAACTGAGGCAATACCTTTCGAAGGGATTCGAATTAAATCTACACCAACAATTTTGTCTATCACCAGAATATTACATTCTAATTGCGAGCCACTATTGGGGTCTTTCAATAAAACTGTCTTTCTCTTTAACTCTCTCAAATGGGGTGTTTTCTACCCAAAAGTGTGAATTTTGAGTTTCTCAATAGAAACAGTATCTAACCCGACTTCCTCTGCAATACTTTCTAAAAGAAAGCTAGTTTCGGAAAAACTGTCGATTAGAATTCTAATTCCGCAAATGATTTTATTTGAATCCACTACATTAGCTCTCGCTGTTTGGTAATAGATTATATTCCGATTTCCAGTGTCTACCATCGACTCTCGAAACAATGAATTAACACCAACGTCTCTCGACTCATTCGTAGGTCCCGAAATATTACCGTTTTTGCTTGGTTTCTGACCTTTATCACATAAGTACTCCCAGTGGGATTGTGATCCACAGGTTTTACATTTTATACCATTTACATTACAAAACTTTTTATTATGACCTTTACGGAGACATCTCCTATACTTGTATTGATCATACAACGCCTTATATTTATCATACATACTTAATTTACAGTCTTCATTTCGATGCGTTTCTTTAGGACAAAAATCGCAAAATTTTCCTGTCGATACGTTTAATGCTGCCGCGGAAGACCCGCCTCTATTAAAGGATGCAGTTTGTGTTTTCTTAAAAAGGGGGTAATTGCTTTTGGTGATAGGAATTAACTCTGTACGTTCCGAAAAAGATCTTTCGCGTGCCTCCATCTCTCCTTTCAAAAAAATTATCAAATCTGATACCACTGGCTCTTTTACCCCTTTTACAACCTGATCTCTATTAAACAGCAACATCAACTCAACGGGTATGAATCTATCTAAAATTGGATACAATAAGTTGCCATAAGAATCGATATCAATCCCTAATGACTCTAAACTTCTTATGCTATTGTTAATCTCATCATAGAGATCTCATCATTTAACCTCCGAACAGGCTGTAATGACAAAAGCGTGTTCATATACGCAAAGATCACAGCTTGTTGTTGCCCAAACCTATCTTTCAGGACCTCAACCGCTTTATCATAATTTTCATTAGTTAAAGTTAATCCAGAAATTGCCCTAGCCGCATCGCGTATTAGCAATGATCTCAAATAATTAAACTTATCAACTCTCGTTAGAGAAGGATTATCATGCACAGCTGCTTCAAACGATGGCCAAAATTCATGAAACTTCCTAATGTCGCCGCCGAACTTATCTAAAACAATTCTAGGCAATTTTGTGTTGTTTACCTGTCGAGTAATTACAGCCGCATCTACATTACTACACCTATGTTTATCAATAAATCTCCGGATTTTACCCTTGCATCTAATAATCGAATCGCTATATTCTAATTCATGTTCCACCTCTTTTTACAATTCTAACAATTTAATTTGCCCATTAATTGTTTCATCCAACGTCTGTAGATGCGTTTCCCTTTTTACCAAGATGTTTCATTTATCTTGCAAAACCTCAATGTCCGATACCTCCTTCGCAAATTCCGCCTCTACACTTTTAATAACATTCGTAACCGCAGCTCTCACTACACCTCTATTCCTTCTATTTCTATCAATTGTCTTGTCTACACTCATTCAAAACCTATAAACAAACCTCTCACTAACACACAATTACCAAGCAAATCTACCACGACCAATTACCACCAACACTAATCACTAAACTCTTCGCGGACCGATGCACCAAAATATTTGTAAAAAAACCACTACACTAAACCAACACACTAAATAAACCAGAATTCATTTAATAGAACACAGTTAACATAACTAAACTAAGAAAACAGAGAACAAAAAATTAAATCTTACGGACCATGCTAAAACTTAAAAACCCCATCAACAAATATCCAACCACACGCAGGCAATGAAGAACCAGCCAAAACGCACACTTCTTCTACCACACTCTTAATATGATTTTTATTTACAAAAGCAACGCCCTCAGAGGTGCCAGGCTAGATGTGGTGCCCTCAGCTGGTTCATTTCTCAACACGGGGTAGCTCCTTTCTTTCCCGCGACTGTTCCTAACAATATTAAGCAATAGTAACAGCATTATTTATATTTTAATTACCAACTGGGGAAGTAAAGAAAATTGTTGCTTGAAAAGCAACACCGTCTATCTCAATTTTTTGAAATCTCGAAGAGGATGAGATTACTCTGTTTTTCGGAACATTAACGAATATTTCGAAATATTCTTTCACATGCGGTAGAAGTATGCTGTCTTACGTTTTTATCAGATATTTAGAAATTCAGAAATATACGTTATTGGTTGCGAAAATTTAATAATTTCCTTCCTCTTTGAAATTGCAAAAAAATCATTTAGTTAGTGTTGCTTGATAAGAGACAATGTAAGAAAATTTCACACAGTTTAGTTACCTAGAACTACGAAACTTGGTATAAACCTACTTTGCAAGGGGTAAAATATGTGCTTCGGGACTATTTTTAGAAATTTTAATTAATTAAAACTTAAGTGAATTTGATATTTTCCCATGATAAAATTGGACAATATTATACCACAAAAATAATTTTCTCACCATCTAAAATTCCAAAGATTTTCTTTTCTATTATACCATTTGGTTTGCCGAACAATTTTTTTCTGAAATTTCAACATCGTTTACCCAGTTTTCCAATATTTGAAATGTATGATTGTGAGGGAATTTTATGGTCCTACCCGAATTTCAAATAGATATCATAAACCTACATCCATTAAACAAATAGAAGGCGCTGAAACTTGAAGATTAGAACATCAAATGTTAACTTTAACTCTAACTTTCGTTCACCAACTCGGACAAAAAATTCCAAGCTATAAATTAAAGAAACCTGACGGAGATCATACGAGGTGATGGAGAAATTTGTTAAAATTTTTATATACAAATATTTCGCATTAATATAGTGGTACAAATTTTATTAGAACTTTTGTGCACATCCAAATGTTTTATTATACCTCTTTCCAAAAGTCTCAGAAGTTTTTAAACATTGTAGTATTTTCCAAATAAGAAACACAAAGTTGAATAAAAGGGAAATTTTTCATACTTGCTAATAAATAGTAGCATTACAAGTTCTGGCAATCGGGATTTTCACAACTTTTATACGGTTGGCCTTTGCATTTGTTAAACGAGATGGCTCTAAAATCTGTTTATGCTATTGTAGAATCGATAAAAATTATTCAAATGTTCGGTCAATTTCTTTGTTTCTCTGTTCTTTTTAAAACATCGCGATCAGTTTTTATAAAACTTGTGAAGAAAGCAACTTTCAAGAGAACAATCAATAAGTTTGTGAACAATCTTCCGCTTACCAGCGTTTCTTTTTGTCTGGTAAGTTTTCGAAGTTATTGTAAAGAAAGCAACAAATCTGGCTTATTTTACAGTTTTCTGAAAAAGTACATTTGAAGAGCAAAAATAGTCTTTTCTTATAACTATGCAGTAAATAAATCTTATTTACATTAATTATATTTTAATTTCTAATATAATATCGTTTAATATGCAGTTTGATCCCGATGCTGTTTGACTGGGTGATCAAGATTAATTCAAACCCTATTTCAAACATTCTAACGAAATATTATAATTCTACAATTCTCATTATTGTACAGTAGGAAGAAGAAAATTTCTTTCCGTGCAGATACTAAATGCACTGAGTTATTTTTCATAAATACCAATTTCGATTAGTATTACTTTTTCCCCATTTCCATTTGATAAAATAGAAAAAAATACTTCGTACAAATCGTACTGGCTTGATTTAGATTGGTTTAATTATATTAAAGTCTCGTGTAGAACCAGCACAATGCCTATTTGTTGCGGGCCTGCCAATTTTGTTGCGACCAAATCGTCACTAAATTCTCACTCATAACAGGAAGTGTAAACCTTGATAATAATTTTCAAAATTCTGGTGACCCAATTACAACATATAGCGATTATATTCTTCTGAAAAAATTTCTATCAAAGGGAAAAAACATAACCTCGAACGTAGAAAAAAGGATTATACTCGCTTCAAGGTACTTAAAGTTTGTCGAATAGTTAAAGAATAAAATAGAACACATAACTTACAGTATCTGTGTGTGTGTGTGCAGATGCTTGCTCTAAATGTAGGCACAGTGCCTGCAAATATTCTTATTCCAAAACATAATAATACCAAATGAATTCATCGAATAGCTACCGTCACTACTACGTTTTCAAACATTTTTTTAGTTTTAGAGAAAATTATAATACGTCAGACAAACACACACTGATAATAATTTTGAAAACCTCGAATGCCTTCTTGGGCATCCTATTCACAGATACAATCCATACCATAAAAATAACTGGTGCAAATTTTTTCGTAACTCAGATTTTGGATAAAATTTATCGGGCAAAACGAGTGGTTGATCTGTACATCTCTTTAAAACTGAAAGATCAGTGTTAGGAGGAAGCTTGTTTTTGTTGTTAAATAGTTAGATTTTCATTAAAGGGTGGTAGCATTTCGAACAAAACTGAAATTTTATTTATTCCCACGGGCTTAAATCGATATTGAAATTCTTAAGTTTACGAACTGAATCCTAGGAAAGCAGAATTGAATAAAACATATATACAATTTGCTGAAAACGGACTAAGTAGAAACTTTCTATTGTTTCCTGTCTGTGGTTTAAAAGAACTTTTAATCAAGACGGTTCATTTTTTTATCGCAGAATACAAAGAGTTTTGAACGGAGATTTAAGAGCTGAAAAATAAAAAGATATTGATTGGAACCACACCATTTGGCTTGAACTGGGTTCACCTCGAATGTCTAGACTTACAAGGAGAACTGAAGAAACTGTTATGATGTGTAAGTACATGAGAAAGTCGAGGGGAGAAAACTCCCCGTGACTTTTCTATACATCTTTGTTTCACCTGGTAATATCAGATGTATTAAAGTTAGCTCATTTTTTGAGGTAAGAAGAGAGACGCAAGAAAAAGATTTACAACTTCCATGATACACATTAATGATCCGTTTTCCTTTGGTCATGATTTTAAATTATTTAAACTTTATTATTCATAAATACAAAAAAATTAGACAGAATAATGTGCATAAGCCGGAGGTTTCTGTAACAGCGCTTCATCAACCTTGGGGATAGAGATAGGAGTGCGAGTGGAGACGTTTCCTTCACTTTTCATAGCATAAGCATTTCGTCCAGAATTATGCAGATATGAGCTGTAAAAAGCTTAATTTCGTTTATAATTGATTCTGAGGAGTAGTAAATCGATTACTACGTTTTGAATAAGTTTTGTTGCAGATTCAAAATCTACAGAAATGATTGTTCCCTCTCATAACAGAATCCTACTTCTGTCCAATCTTCGTTCAAAAGGTTCATAATTGGAAGCAAAACAACTTGATAATCAATTTAGGGCTCTTCCTTCTGAAAAGGTTGAAAGGGAAAGAATAGAGATGTTTCGAAATACATACCACTTTACTCGGAGACTTTCTGTGGAACTTCGATCCGTAGCTACAAATGGTCACCATTTGCAACAACACATTTTCCAATCATTAATATTAATAAATATACAATATAATCGCAAATTTGTATCTGTCAATATTTATTTGCTTGTTAAAACTATCGACTTTGCGAGAAAAGCATCCTATTAATCTGACCCACTTAGTACATCTGAAGAGTAATCAATTGAAAATTCCCTATCAACATATGTTATATGTAGCATAAGAAAATATTAACGTCAAGAAAATTAGAGAGAGTATTTAACAATTGAATTTTCCCAAAAAGAAAGAAGGAAAATAATTCTTTTGCATCAGTAAATTCATTTCACTGCGTTAATAGTGACTAAATGATGTGCGATAAAATCGCTTACGTAATTTGCTGCTAGGCCAAAAGCACAAAAATAAAAACAATGCCTAGGGTCGCAAACCCAAAGGAGATTCATTGTCAATGAATTAAGTAATAGAATTGGATATATGAGATAAACTGAACAGCACAGTTAAATTTGAACACGGATTCACAATAATATAAAAACCCAGTTGGATGAATAAACAGCGTTACATGTCGTACGCAGAATGACATATATGTTGAAAGGGTTGATAAGGCGCAGTCTCAACAACAAACTTTCGGAATACCTAAAGTAAGTGTTTCAAACGACTTTATTTTGGAAGTTATATACTCTTCGCATGTATCCTTGCAACTGTGTTGTTGTGCTGTCGTAAATTTGAATTCATTATGAATGTGTTGGACATTTTATATGGCTTATTTTTCTTAATTTATTGAAAAGCCTCCTATAGTGGTCACCCTTTGCATAGGCGCCCCATTGTCCAACTGAAGAAATAATTTCTTTCTGTATGCCTGGTATAATTTTAAAGTTTCTAAGCGACATTTTGGGACACTCTTTATTTTGCAATAACTACTACTTAAGATTGACGAGAAAGCATACAGGTTGCCTAGGGCAGAGCCATGATTTAATTTTTTTTAGTTTGATATTTGAGTTAATTGATAACTTTATAACAGAACTACAAGAATTTCTATTTTGTTTTATAGTTTTTATTTCTTTTGAAATGCTAAATAAAAATATTTATTTCGCTGTTAAAAGAAATCACAGTTTGTGTTTATGTACTTGGTTACATTGCTTTTATCTTTCCAGAATAATGAAAATCTCTGAAAACTCAATTGAATACGTATCTCTCGGTGACTTATATATGATCAATCGAAGGAGTTACATTGTATGAAGGAATTTAACAGGCATCATTTTGCTTCTGAAATCAATAGACTTTCAAAGTCAGAGAATTACTGATGAATTATTTTTACTTTGTACGGTAGATTCAAGAAAATGTGCTTTTTAAGCCCATCCAATCGACACATAAGATTTCCAGAATTCCGGTTTTGAAAGTATTCACGTTTTCGGTTTTCTCAGAACAGAAAAACGTTGCAACGCTCAGAAAAATGTTTTGCTCGTGGGTGGAAATAATTTTAAAAGAAATATGAAACTTAATCAAAAGAAATCTAAGAATATTTGTTTAAAATACTGTTTTAGCATGTTGAATTTCTATAAATGCCCAGAAATTAATATTTATTTTTAAAAAAAGGCAGACCCAATCAAATTTTCAACTGAATCCAATAAATGGAGTTTTAAAATCTTTGAGTTACGGAACTTTGTATAAATAGCTGCACATTAAGTGATGATATTCATGAAAGAAATCATAGCTAGCAACTTAACTTGAAAGAAACGGACTTATATCAAATATAAACAAAATTGTCAACAATTTATTGGAAAAAAGATTATCCTCCGTTTATAAGACTATGCAGGTATTATTGGTAGCTGTTCTACATATTCTAAGACGAAAAAAATTATTTTGAAAAATAAGACTTGTGTAAAAGAATGCAAAAACGGGCATATTTAAGGAATGCTGATGAGTTATTTAGAATGTTGTTATATGATTAAGATGCCTAAAATTGGTTTGAAGTAATGTCTAAACAACATTAGGACATGCTGTATCTATTTTCATAAAACTAGAAAATCTGTATTTATTATGCATTTCATAAATCTTTCTGTAAACTTTAAATTCGAATTTCAGAGTGCACCGTCTCTTACTCCTGCAGTCAAAAAGCATCTAAATGAATTTTGCGATATTATTCGTTTAAGAAAACATGCAGCAACTCGTAATTCTTAGTAACATCGTCCATCAATGATTGAAACTTTCATATGAGGAGATTGAGGTATCTTGCATTCCATTCTTCCTGTCGAGTGACTCATCAATCATTTACTATTTCTAGGAAAAAACCAGTTGTTTCTTTTTATATTACACGTTTTGATACATCAAATTTAGTTATATGTTTCGCAATATTAAGGTATAAATTGAAGATAACAAAAATCACAGTAAAATTTTGAGTAATCGATCTATAACACATATGAAAACGTGAATATCTTTTCGACGTGAAAACGTGTTTCCGCTCGTTACAGTGATAGTCGGTCTAACTTTCTTGTGTGATAAAGTACCGTCAGATATGAATCGCTAATAACGACGAGACTGATAATGCGAAAAGAATGATTGACCCCATAACGGATAGATCATATCTGTAAGAGTTTGTCTCATAGTATTTGTTCTGCGTATGACGTCATCGAACCAATGTAGGCTTATGCGCGTGATTGTTATGAATAGTTTTTATGTAAAGTTATAAATGAGTGCAGCCTGGACACGCGTTTAGCTATTAGGTTGATCCTGGTGTCATTTTAAGGAGCTTGAGGAGTATTACTAGGACCCAAAGCGAGACAATAAAAATATTTACCAGAATATAAGTAAAAATCGGTATTATCGGTATAGGTATCGCATGTTTTTTAACTATAACTTGCAGAGTTTTCATTCGAATTGTACGAAACTTAAAGAATACTTGACAATACGTAACTGGAACATTTTTAAAAAAATTTGAATTCAAAAATTGGAATATTACGGGAAATATGAACATTTGTAATAAATAATGGTTTACAGTGCATACGCGACTTTTAGTTCTAAATACTGCCAACAGATGGCGCCATCAAAAGCTACTCTAAATTAAACATAAGAAAGGCGCTGTTCGGGTCCGCGCCGTGCATTTTTCGTGAATACGCCGGGATAAAATCATAAAACAAGTATTTCGTATTAATATGTAATTTAATTATCAATCGCTTTGATACAATATTTACACAGAGTAGTATAATGGTTACAGAAAAGATAAATCACAAGTTTATCGCATATAGCAAGAGTATGTGGTAGCTTGTGATTTATTCATAAAATTATAGAATAGTAATTCTAAAAAGTTTTCAATAAGAAATATAGTTCCCGTTTGTCAACCCCAATAGCACAAAAATATTGTAGAACATGGAAAAACACTCACGACAACGAATAATTGACCGAGCGAAGCGTGGTCTCCGTTTTAACTCAGTCGTTCAGTATTTTGTCTATCTGTAAATTTGATTGTTACGCAATCACGGCCAAACACGTTGTTCTATTTTCACAAAAACGATTGATATGTAAGGATAATTAATTTTTTAATTCATTTTAAGAGGGTGGTAGATAAACTGATTTGAACATTTTGGCGAGTCATTGGCGATTTTGGCTCCATAAAAACATTTGAATCATTTTGGTAAAAGATTTTCAAATACTCGTAAAAGCAAACATATAATTTAAAAAATAATAATAACATACAAACAAATATTAAATTTCTAAATAAGGATAAATAAGATATTTAAAAGTCATTTTTTTAATACTGATGAAAGGAAAGAATAGTGTAAATAATTTGCATTCAAAGAGAGAAAGAGAGAGAGAAAGAAAATCATAGTTTTTCCTGTTTATAAGTGTTTATTCCTCTTTTTCTCCATCTAATCTTTTTTTCTCAATTCCTGAAGGTTTTTTTCAGGGATTTCACAAAACAGTTCAAGTTATTTAAATTTGAAGGAGATTATATGTTATTTGTGAAACGTTTTCTCGCGTATTTATCAGAATTTTTATATTGTTATGATAAATAATAATCTCATTAATTCATCAAAATACTTTTCCATCTCCAGGAACTTTTGCTACTGTTAAAGTTGTAATAGATGACCGATTGAAGTGACCTCTATTTCAACTCATATTCTCATTCAATGAAACATAATAAATGTTTAAAAGAAAAGTTAACTTAAACAAACAATCTTAAATACAAAAACAGGTCATGAAGAAATTTGGTTTTAACATTTCAGCAAACTCTTTTATTTGTTATTAAACATTTTACATTCATTTTTGAAACATTTTTTCTGAAATTACAACAACGTTCTCCAATATTTGAAATGTAAGATTCTGATGAAACTTTATCGTCCTACCCGATTTAAAAATATATATATTAAAAATACTTTCATTGAACGAATAGATGACTCTGAAACTTTAAGATGAGAATAAAAATGTAACCTCTTCTTTACCCGGGCTCTTAAAATGATCACAATTTTAACTGTTACTTTCTTTTACCAGCTCGGACATAAAAGTCTAAGCTATATATTAAAGAAACGATCGTCGAAACTAATTTTCTTCTTATTATAGTTTGTAAAAAAAGAAACTTATATAATAAAATTTCTCATTAATATAGTGGTACAAATTTTTTCAAACTGCCGAGCATACTGAAATGTTCGTTTTTTTCTACCTCCTTTTAAAAGTCGTGGAAGTTTTACAACTTAGTAGTATTTTCCAAAAAAGAAATACAAAGTTGATTAATAGGAATATTTTCCATACTCGCAAATAAATTGCAGCATTCAAAGTCCAGTGAATCAGCGATTCCACTCTATGGTTAATTTTCAGAAATTTTAAGTGAGAAACCTTCACAATTTTTAAACGAGATGCTTTGAAATCAATTGATACGACTGTATATACGATAAAAATTATTGATCTTTTACTTTGATATTTTTTGAAAATACCGCCGACTGTTTTTATATAACCTCAAAGAATGCAACTACAATCTACGAAATCAGAATCTAACAAGCGCTTTTTCCCCTCTGATACTTTTTTGTATTCAATACAGAGAACTCTAAAAATCTAGGTAATGTAATAATTTACAGAAAAAGTAATTTTGAAAAGCAAAATGCAGTATGATCCGGATGATATTTCGCTGGTTGATCAACATTAATTGAAAGCAAATTTTAAACATTCGAACTAAATATAGTTATTCTACGTTTCTTATTATTAGAGAATAAAAAGAAAAAAATTACTTTATGTACTGTTTCTATTAAATGCACAGAGTTATTCCTCATAAATAATAATTTCGATACCTATTACTTTTTTCCTTATTTTCATTTGCAAAAATAGAAAAAACTATTTCGTACAAATTGTACTGGCTTGGTTTAGATTTGTTTGGCTATACTAATATATCGTTTAGAACCAGTACAAGGGCTATTTGGGACAGGCCTGCTAATTTTTTACCAATTGCATAAATCACCAAATTGCATAATGCATACGAATGCATCGGGACTGTGATGAAACGACGTATAAATGAGAAAAGTATAAACACCGCTTTACTGTACATTGCTTGACCATATCTTTCTGCATGGGTAAGAACAGAATTTCTTTGCAAATCCGTTTATGGAGTTTTTTGGAATTTTTTTCACTTAAATTTTGGTTTCATAATATAGTATTGCACATATTGTAATCTAGTAGGATTCCTTTTCATAAAAGATAGCAATTTCCTAATTATAAAAAGCGGGGAAATAAGTACCCTAATTAATTTTTAAAATTTGTCCTTTTTATATTAATTTTAAGAAAGTTTGACCTTATTTTGCTATTTTGAACAGACGACCCTGATTACTAAGCAGAATGGCCTATTCTAATTGGAGAGTGATATCTGAACTGTATTTAATTGCAATTACTTGTTTAATACACTATACATGTAAATATCTCCGTTATGTTTTTTAAAAATTTTCCTGTATAATAAAGTTGCCTACTCAATTAATTCAAACGTAAATTCAATAATTCTCTAAATTAATCGCATTGCATTTATTGTTCTCATGCTTTTCTTCCTGCTGAGTCCAACGCTCTTCCAAAGACATTCTCCTCCCGTCCATTAAGCATCCTTCCTCTGCCACTGAGTTGATGACTAATGGGTTCAAAGTGTACGCTATTCGCCGCAATGCTATGGAACGAGATGCATTCGTATTGAGAATAAGTTATTCCAACACCCTCTGAGACTAAGCAAAATCTTCGCATTTCGACTCGAAACGTATACAAAAGTGATCCAAGTCATAAATTTTCAACACCGGCCCCCCCCCCATCCCTTTCAAAAGCTGTCACCCGCTATCGCTGATTGAAGGTGGTGATTGACGGATTCCCTGCGCGTTAGTCCATTTCTATGGAACGAAAAATGTTTGTCTTGAAAAATTTCCTCAGAAACGCAACGAATCGTAAACTAACTGTTTTAATCATGTTCTGTTCGCCAAGTGTATACGCACCTTTACATGCAAAAATTAAAAAGCAACAATTACATGCAAAAATTAAATCTGTTAACAATATAATGTAAAATTTAATTTACTTTTTAATATGCATTGTTCCGTTGTCGAGGTAGGAGATTCATTTCAAATGGCTTCAGTTAGGTGACACTGTAAGTGGTCTCAAAGCAAAGCGCATTGGAATTTTTAATTCCTAGACAAAATTTTTAAGACTATAGTTGCAGTCGTTCGGAAATTATGGGGTGGTAGGTATCTTTATTAGGCACCCTGTATCTGCACGTTGGATTTCGTTTGTGAATCAGAATTATTAGAAGTGAAATTAATTTAGTGGATAAAATTGAGAATAATAAATGGAACCCATTAACGCAAATTCCGTGTCTCAAGACAAACGAAACTGCATATCACCAAACATCTCACACCACATCGTCTCTTGAAGGAAGGCAGTGAGATTAATACGCAAAAAAATTTAATGTTTGTCGTAAAATTTTTCAAATGAAAATTTTTGTATAATTCGCTCTCAATTCTTGATGAATTTGATAAAAGTTAAGAAAGAATGGAAAATATTTCTGTAATAACTGGTATCAAATCTTTATAAATAAAACGCTTATGTGGACGCAAAATCGGAATGAATTTCATAATCGTACCTTGGAAACAGCTGTCAACTTTTGATTGTTTACTTTAGGATCGGTGATTTTAGTTTCATTTGATCGGAGGCAACGAAACTTTTGCAAAATGAGTTTAAGTCGGGCAGTTTCGATTATAAATGGTGAGGAAATTTGGTCGACCTGATCTATTTGTAACATTTACTTGCAACCCAACACGGGTAGATATTTTAAATGTGCTAGAAGGGCAACAATGTGTAGATGTATATTTATTGTATGTTAGTGTAGAGCTACCAGATCCCATTGCAGATCCAACACTTTTTCATATATAAACTCACCGTCTATGAGAGAAGGTGTGTGTACCAAGCAATATCCAAAAGAGTTTAGAGAAAAAACAGAAGAGAATATAAATGGATATCCCGTGTATCAAAGAAAGTGTACAGAATCTATAAGTGTCAGTAGGCATGATTTGGATAACGGATGGGTTGTACCTTATAACCCTGGGCTTTCAAAAAAATTCAATGCTCCCATTAATATAGAGGTATGCGCTTCTATAAAAAGTGTAAAATATCTATATAAATATGTGTATAAAGGGCATGATGCATCATCAATAAGATTTGAGAATGAAAACACCCTATATCATGATGAGATTTTATCCTTTCTAGATGGGAGGTATGTTAGTGCACCAGAAGCTATGTGGCGCTTGAATGAATTCAATTTATCGGAAAAGTTTCACACTATTGTACGATTAGCTGTTCATTTGCCAGATCAACAGGCTATTGTTTATCAAGATGGACAAGAAAGGAAGCTGTTGTAAGGGCTGCTGCAAGACAAACAACACTTTCTGCATGGTTTGAGCTGAATAAAAATGATCAATATTCTCATAATTATTTATATACAGATATTCCTCATTATTATACTTTTAATAAAAATGCAATGAAATGGCAAAAGCGGCAACGAGGAGGTGAACAGGTTATTGGAAGAATGCCTGTGGTTAACATCCAAGATTCTGAAAGGTATTATTTACGCTTATTGCTTTTAAGAAAATTGGGGGCTGTAGGTTTTGATGATTTAGAAACTGTTGATGGAATTGTGTGCAGTACTTTTCAGCAGGCATGTAAAATGCAAGGATTACTTGAGGGAGATCAACACTGGTACAACACATTAAATGAAACAATACAAACTCCAGCACCATTTCAGTTACGATTATTGTTTGCTACAATTTGTGGTTTTGGGGAGGTCAATGATATTCCAGAATTGTGGTTTCGATACAAATACGCTCTTATTGAAGATTTTGTTCGGCAGTATTCTGAAGATAGTGGACCTCAATATGCACTTGCAGAAATTGAAGAGTTCTTTAAATCTTAAAAAAACTGAAATTACCTACTATTCATCTTCGAGATGCCCTTTCAATATTTTAATTAATTAATTATTTTTTTAAAAATGTATATAAATTGCTTAAGAGAATTCTGAGACATCAAATGCATTGATTATTTAAAATGTATTTTTTCATTCTTCCCACACTTATCACACACTTCACTATCTTCACACACTTCAGTTGCCTATTGAATTTCCTTTCCTGATGCTTTCATTATATAAAAAATTACCCTTTTTAGGGCCAAAAAATTTTATTCTGTCTTGATCAAGGTGAAAGCATCAAAAGGAAATAAACTTAGACATCACACTTCAATCTGTCTATTAATGATATTAAATCTAATTTGTTTTTAGAATTAATTTTTATATTAATTATATTTGTTTTAATTTTGCAACTCTTATTTAATAGTTTTTTATGCATAATTCATAATTTTCTAATTTTCAAAATTTTTTTTGTAAGTTTTATTTGAAGAAAAATATCTTTTCGAAATTTACAAATATTTTTCTGTACTGATTGAAGTTAAAACATCAGAAGCAAATAAATATGATTCATATACATTTATATAATATATATATATATTTACAGAAACTGTGTTCGGACACACCGTGTCTTCATTGTAGTGAGCGAAGCGATCTGGGTTTGCTTTGCAAACCCGGGAGGATTGCAACGCAATCCTCCTTGGAGTTGGCGAGCTTCAGCGAAGAGGGGGGCAAAGTCCCCTAGAATTTATTATTTTTATATTAAGTACATGTACAAATATCTTTTTATATTAAGTTCATGTTTTATATTAAGGACAGAAATTAAGATGGCCATAATGGCCCAGTAATTCTCAGTCTTGAGAAATGATCACTTCATCTTTAACTAGATGCAAACGCAGGAGTGTACTTTAAAAAAATGAAAACTTTGGGTGAGTGGATCAAAGCGGAATTTTTTAATAAGGAAATTGGCCTTTTTACCTCGTCGTCAGCTTAATTAGAAACTAAAGATAAAGATAGGATATTTGACAGCTATCTTAATAAATGTTTGTTTTCCTTTCCTTTCTTAATTAATTGCTTAACTATTGTTCTTAATAACCTTAACATTTCATTAGCAGAAAATAAATGTATTCAAAACTCAAATTAAAAAATTGTAATGCCATTTACGCTTCAGTAAATGTCATTTACGTTCCAGAACTTTGTATAAATAGTTTCACATTAAATTATGATATTCATGAAAGAATTTATAGCTAGTAACTTAACTGCAAAGAAACGGAATTATGTCAAAATTAAAATATTGACAAAAGTTATTTTGAAAATAGATTATCCTTCATTTATAAAACTATGCAGGCATGTTTCATAGATGTTTTACATATTCCATGACAAAAAATATTATTATGGAGAAATCACAGAAAGAATGTAAAGAGGCATATTTAAGGAATGCGGATTTCTTCAAAATGTGGTTACATGAATTAGCTGCCTAACATTGCTATAAAATAACGATTTGGAATTAAACAACAGTAGGACATGCAGGAACTTTTTTCATAAAGATTGAGCATCAACATTTATTATGAATTTCTTAAAAATCATTCTCTTTCATGTGGTTGGAATATGCGGTCTCATATTTATATCAGATGGTTTTGAAAAAATGAGATATATTACATTTTGGTTGGAAAAAATTGAGTATTTCGACACTTAACAAGCAACATCATCTATCTCCATTTTCCGAAATTTCACAAAAGAAGAAAGTACTGGATTTTTCAGAACGAATAACGAATATTTTTGTTATATATTTTGTGGTAGTAATATGCAGTGTTATGGAGATGAGAAATAAACAACTTATGTTATATTTTCAGTAAGTAAACAATTCGAAACCATATAGATTTACAACTCATTTACAACTATCAATCCACCAGCATAGAAACAAAATACGCAACAGAAGAATAAATATTGAAACGTGACGTTCCCCGAGCCAGTGTGTGATCGGTACCTTGGTGAGACGCCACAACTGACGCGCGCGCAGGGAACAGGAGATTGGTTTTCTTGGAAATCGGGGAGAACTGAGAGTGCCGAAGTGGATTTCCCTTATCTTTAAAAGATAAAATATTTTTAGATCTCTCTATTCTAATGGTGCATCCGATATTTTCTTTGTTCTGCGCGCTTGAACAATATGGAAGACTCCACTGCAGGTAAAAGAAGGTTAGTAGGAAATGGACGATGGAATGCGAGACAGTGCCAAGAGACATTAAACGGAATAAAAGCCGCAAATTTTAATTAATTAGAATTAATTTATTTTTCCACTTATTTTGCGAAACGAAAGTTAGAGTCAATTGATTCATAATTTTAGTTTTTCATGCTTTTTTATTTTTTAAACACTGAAAATCAGATTTGAGATATTGTTGGCAAGCTAAAAGCCCATCTTATACGGGCTGAAATCTTCTAGTGATATAATAATAGGATTAAGAGAAAGATTTAAAAATTTATGAAAAGCAGCCAAATTTTGACACTTTTTATGTCTATTCTGGGCGGTAGATATGGATGAATTCAAATATTTTTTTTCGACGATGTATTACTCACTAATTTGCAAATTTCCCTTTGTATATTGACAAGAAGGAAACATTTTCGAGCTTTTTGGGCCCATCCTACTGAGAACACGATTGAAATGCTGACATTTCATTCTATGACTATGCGGCAATTCGGCAAAGTAAAATTAGTTTTAAAATCAGAAGCCTCAAGTTACCCTAAAACTGTTAACATTTATTTTGCAAATAAAGGTTTGTTTTTGTTCCCCAGTACTATTTTTTCACCATCTAAAAATTCAAAGAATTATCTTTTCTATTACACCAGCTTATTGTCGTCTAATTATTTTTTGAAATTTCAACATCGTTAACTCCAGTTTTCAAGTATTTAAAATGCATCATTCTGAGGGAAGTTTTTTGTCCGACACAAATTTGAAATAGATATCACAAAACTACATCCATTGAACAAATAGATGGCGCTGAAACTTGAAGATGAAAACAAAATATGTAACCTCACCGTTCTTCGGGCTGTTCAAATGATGAGGACATTATCTCTAACTTCAGTTTACCAGCTCGGACATTCAAGTCCAAACTATAAATTAAAGAAACAATAACCGGTACCGGAAAGGCCAAAAAGAGATTAGTAAAAAAACTTATATAGAAAATGTTATTATTAATTTAGTGGTGCAAATTTCATAAACATGTCCATGCCCATTCCTCATCTATATATTTTTCTACGTCCTTTAAACTGTCGTAGAAGATTTTAAACGTTGTAGCACTTTCCAAATAAGAAATACAAAGTTGTTCATAATAAATATTTTTTATAATCGTCAATAATTGGTAGTATTCAAAGACCAGTCAACCGTGTGTTTCACTCTATGGCGGATTTTTACAACTTTTGAATGGATAGCCTTCGCATTTGTTAAACGGGATGCTTTCAAATCTGTTTATGCCGGTCGTGGAATTTATAAAAAGAATTCAAAAGTTCGCGGCAATTTCCTTAATTATCTGTTCTTTTCTGAAAATATCGTAATCCGTTTTCACATAATCTTAAATAAAATAAATGTAAAATGAACAATCAGAAGTGTGGGAAACAAGATTTCGCTTACACGGAGTTTTAGTCAGGTAAATTTTAAAATTCATTGCGAAAGACATTGAAAATCTGGCTTATCTAACAGCTTACTTAAAAAGGTATTTTAAAGAGCAAAATGTGTCTTTTTTCTAACTATGCAGTAAATAAATCTTATTTACATTAAATATATTTTAATTTGTAATATATTAAAGTTTAATATACAGTTTGATGCCGATGCTGTTTCGCTGGGTGATCAACATTAATTCAAAGCCAATTTTCAACATTCCATTTAAGTATAGAAATTCTACGTTTCTTATTATTGAGCAGTGAAAACAAGAATGTTACTTTCTGCGCAGATGTTATTAAATGCACCGAGTTATTCTTCAGAAGTGTGCTATTTCGCCCACACTCTGCCAGGAGGCGCTGCACGCTAAAAGTGACTGAACTTTGCAAATCTGTGAGAGACGTTGTCGATTGCCTGTGAAGGAGTATGAAGCTCCTAACTACCCTCGATGCTTTATTTTGATATGATGTAAAGAGCAGCACCCATCCTCCTATTTAAATTAATCATCTATCTCTTATATAAATAATTGTCTTGTCACAATGAAATATCTAAAAATCACACCTTGTTTTTGTCTTTCTTACACTTTATCTCACTGGGAGCTTTGCTTCCATCCTACATAAATACCAACTTCGATGACTATTAGTTTATTTTCTTTGTCCATTTGCAAAAATAGAAAAAATTAATTTGTACAAATAGTACTGGTGAGGTCTAGACTGATTTAGTTATCTTTACGCCTCGTTCAGAACCAGCAAAAGGTATATCCTAAACGGTCTGCTAATTATAAACCGCACAAATCGTCTCTAAATGCACACCCATAACAGTGATACCTTGATAAAAACTTGAAATTTTTGGTAAATCTATTACACCATGAAAATCTCCTAAAAATTTATGAAAGAAAAAAATACCTCTCATTGAACTTGAAAGAAAGGTATTCCTTTTAAGGTTCCTAAATTTATAGAAATAGTTTCAAAAAATTAAACATAACATAGAGTGTCTGCAGATTGTTCTCTAAACGTAGATATAGTGTCTGCAAATAAGGTCTTGTTTGAAGACATAGTGTTTCCAAATAAATTCATCCATTATTTACTGTCACTACACAATTTTAAAATTATTTTTTTAATTTTATATAAACATCCAAACATTTGACAAACACTTACTAATAATAATTTTCCGAACACGGTGTGTCTTCTTGGGCACCGTATTTAGGACTACAATCCGTAACATAAAAATAGCTTGTGCGATATTCTCTTGTAACTTGAGCAAGATTTTGGGTAGAATTTACCGGAAAATATGAATGGTTGAACCAAATATCCCTTTAAAGATAAAAAATAAGTAATAAAAGAAAACGTGTTTGCTTTTCCTTAATTAGTTTTTTATTAAATTCTTACAGCATTTTGAACAATAGAAAATTTGTTTATTCTCAAGGACTAAAATCTTCCTTTTATCTTTCTTTAATAGAAAATTTATCTTAAACGATCCTCAAATGTGTATTGCTTGGTTATTTCTAAATGATTAATCCAAATAGATATATTGTGTGACGGAATCTTTAAGACACCGTTTTGTTTCTGATAGCAGTAGACTTTCAAAGTCAAAGAATTGCTGATAAATTATTTAAACTTTGTTCGGAAGTTCGAAGAAAAAGAAATTTTTCAAGCTGATACAACCAACATTTATTTCTTCCGATTTCTGTAAGCATGGTTTTGAAAGTTTTCAAATTTTTGGTTTTCTGACAGGAGAAAAACTCAGCAACTTTCAGCAAAAACATGGTTATTTGTAGCAGTATTTTTGTTTAAATTCCAATGATATCTAATAATAGCTTTCTAAACGATTTCGTGCTTTGAACTGTTCAAAATTATCTATGTTCAAACGGAATCGCATTTTATACTTGCCGGTGAAAAGTTTCGAAATTGTGGGCTTATCATGGAATTTCAGACAACAATTTTATTATTTCAAAATAAAAATTGTCGAACAATTTGAATTGCCTTTTTTAATCGACGAGATTGAATGATTGGTTGCGGTCGCCTAGTGGTAAGGTGTCATCATCGAAACCATTAAGTTCCATGTCCGAAAACCTGATTCCACTGAATATCCGACGTACATTGGGCCTGTTCCACACTAAATCATACGTAGGGGGAAAATGTCATCCCGCTGTTGTGTTGCGGAAGTTTGGAGAGAGGGTGAGAACCATTTAGCTGACCACGGTTCAAAATGACGAAATCCATACCAACATAACACTCATGTTCAAAACGGGACGTTAATATAACTAAAATAAGCTAAACTAGATTGATTGATAGAAAATTTTAGGAGGTTGCATGTGAGTGTGATAGATTTCTTAACTGTAATCAATCCATGGGAAATAGCAAAAACGTTTATTTGAGATTAAAGAGATGAGATCTGATTAATATTCAGACGACTCCTCTAGGATAAGTTCACAGATAATGCTGCATGATATTCTTAGATGCTAGAGAAGCTGTATTTTGCTATGCGGTTACTTTCGCGTATTATTCCCTGAAAGGAACTATAACAACCAATTATTTCAGCCTTTCCACAAGAATTGGCTCTTATTTTAATTAAACATTGATATCTACAGCAGGGAACACATAAACTTAAAATTTTCAAAAAATCTGCCGGCCATAACTGAAAAACTATCTTCAGACAGAATGTGGAGATTTTGAAGATTCCCATTGACCAAGCATTGCACCGGAAGATGTTCGGTTTAGCGAATGTTCTACAATACCCTAAACAAACAAAACAGAAAACTTGGCCGTAGTAAGGCCTAATTTGCATTAGACAGAAAGAGAATCAACGCTGCAAATGTTATTGATTTGAATTTCTGAGAAACAAACTATCATAGATGAGCGTTCGAAAAAATTTTGCCCTAAAGTTTAAATTTAAGAATCATAACAGTAACTGTATTATTGAGCACACATACACACATTTGAAATAATTATAATTTTATTCTCTTTCATTCATCAGTGTGGTCACTTCATGCTCATACATGGAAAAATGCATGGCCAATCTGTTTATCGTTAACAAGCAACAGCAACTATATCAATTTTTGGAAATTTCAAACAGGGAGAAAAAAACTCAATATTTCAGATTTTTTTTTCATATCTAATATGAACATGAGGCTGCATGGCCCTGAATCAAAAATTCAGAAATATTCGTAACTTATTCCGAAATTATGTTCCGAAATAATGTTTTTTCTTCCTTTTTGAAATTTCAAATAATTGATGGTGGTGTTACTTGTTAAACTAAGATATAGTGTAATATAGAGGCAAAATATGTGAATAATCTGTTTTGAACGGCTATAAGATTTGAATTGAAATTAGGGGATTCTAATAGATTTTCACCCTAAAATCTATTCAACATAAATTATGAGAAGGGAAAAACATTTAAATATTGCAATTAAATTTGCATTCCTGCATTGTAAGGACACAATACATTATTCCATTGGACAACCAAAACCATTAAAGGCGGAATTTAAAATATTTACTCAGATAAAAAAAAATCCAAGAGAACGATGTTGCCGAAAGCATTTAGAATCAAAAAAAATTCTACTTTTAATATGCTTCAAAATTTTTCATTAACCTCAAATTAATATTTAGTTAGATACAATTAAATAGTTCTTTTGTGATGAAATTATATTTGTTGTTTCGTGGCAATACTATAATCAGCCTAACTGAATATTCTAGCAGATTATAATGAAAATTAATCATATATTCGACCCTTTCAGAATAATATTTCATATAATACTCTATAATATAATACTCTTCGCTCGTTCTGCTAGAATTTGCAGCTTATATTTGGAAAATATTTTCCATCAATACTACAAAAAATAAATCGTCGCTTCACAAGCCATACCACCTATATCAATTTTTCGAAATTTCAAAGAGTAAGAAACTACTCAATTTTTTTGCAATAATATCGATAAATTTTTTTTGCACATCTGATTGGAAAATTCTGTCTCATATTTATATGAGATATTAAAATAATAAGTTACATTACTTGTTGGTTGCAAAAAAATTGTCTATTTTCTTCTTCATTTAAATTTTAAACGACGAAATGCAAAATTCTAGAATAGCAGCAATCTAAATTTTTGCATTAACTATTCTGCAAAAGTAGTCATTTTTTTTCTCGGGATGTATCTTCATCACGTCTGCAAGACATTTTTGACTTTCCTTTTTTGAAATCTCAACGATAAATTTCACGTTTGCTTTTGTTTAATTAAAATCATCCGTCATACGATTACTTATCGGGACGTATTTTCCTGCATTCATTTCGCTGTAATAACCAGAACTTTCAGAAACAACAGCTTCTTAATTACACATTAAGTAATTATTTCTTTTATATTCGTAATTTCACATTTATATAATTTTTTATTAAGTTTTTAACAAGTATTCTGAAGACTGTGATATTTTTTGAATGTACTTTTTTCAAAAACAAGTGTTTACTACGTTTACATTTTTAATATGTTTTAAAATTGGATGCACGGAAATTTAAAATTACTATTTTTAATGTTTCTCAGTATTTCTGTTTACAACTTATAAATATATAATATGTTTTATTATTCTTTGTCTGATTTTCATTTTGTATGATGCAGAATTGCAATTGGAGTTTTTTCTGAAGTTTGAATTGTCTTTAAACGAATAAAATAGAATTCATTAAATCTATGCTGTTCATGCTCTTCCGCGTTGCTAGAGTAATGCATTCAAAACTTCAGATTGAGATTGCATTTTATTCCATTAATTTTAGGATCTTGATGCCAGTTTCTTTTTTGTTGTTCTCCCTGTTGTTGTGATTATGCACATCCCTAATAAAAAGTATCTAATTTTTCTTAAAATTATAAGGGGCCACGGAAAATTTGAGGTTCCAATTTTTTTAAACTTTACAGGAAACCAAAACCATATCTTTCAGACACCTGTATTGGAAGATTTGTTTGATATAGTTAGCTACTCCCCATGTACCTAACAATAATAAACAATAGTAACAACATCATTTTAATTTTATATTGGGTAGTAAAGCAAATCTTCGCTTAAAAAGCAACATCAACTGTCTCAATTTCTTGAAATCTCATTCAAAGAGAAAGAGAGAGCTCAGTTTTTTTTGTAAGAAATAACAAATATTTATAAATATTCTTACGCTTTTTGTTCGACATATAAAAATTTAATGATTTATTTTTCTGTTGTACCAATTTAATTGTCGTACAATTTTCTTCTGAAATTACAACATCGTTTTCCTCAGTATTACAATATTTGAAATTCAAGATTCTGAGGGAATTTTATCGCCCTACCCAATTTAAAAATTAATATAAAACCACTCCCACGGAACAAATAGTTGGCAGTGAAAATTGAAAATAAGAATAAAAATGTAACCAATTCGTTCTTTACCCCGGTCCTTCAAATGATGAGAATTTCATGTTTAACTTTCGTTCACCAGCTCGGACAAAAAAGTCTAAACTATATATTAAAGAAACGATCGACTAATGGCTTATACTTATGCAGAGGTTTGTGAAAAATTCTTATATACTAAAAATTCTTTTTGATATAGTGGTTCAAATTTTCTAAGCACTTCTGTGCGCTTCTTTCCTGCCTCCTTAAAAAGTCGTGGACGTTTTGCAAATTAGTGGTACTATCAAAATGAGAAGTACAAAGTTGATTAAAAGGAATATTTTCCATACTCAAAAATAATTTGTCGCATTTAAAGATCAGTCAATCAGCGATTTCACTCTATGGTTAATTTTCAGAACGTTTAAGTCTGAAACATTCGCAATTTAAAAACGAGATGCTTTGAAATCAATAATGCTATAGTATATACGATAAAAGTTGTTCAAATGTTCATAACGATTTATTTGATCTTTCTTAAAAATATTGCCATCTGTTTTTATATAACCACAAAGTATACAACTGCAAATTCACAATTAGAATCTTAGAAGCATTTACTCCTATTGGGCATTTTTATATTCATTTAAAGTTAAAAGTAATTTTGAGGAACTAAATACGTCTTTTTTCCAACTATGCAAGAATAAAATCTTATTTACATCAATTGCATTTCAGTTTATAAAATAGTAAAATTTAATAAGTAATTTTATCCCGATGCTGTATCGCTGGTTGATCCACATCAATTGAAAGCCAATTCTCCACATTCGAACTAAGTATAGTAATTCCATGTTTCTTATTATTAGACGCTAAAAAGAAGAAAATTACTTTATGTGCTGATTCTATTAAATGCACTGATTTATTTCTCATAAATAACAACTTCGAATACTATTACATTTTTCCTTATTTCCATTTCAAAAAGTAACTTTGAACAAATCGTACTTGCTTGGTTTAGATTGTTCTGGCTATGTTAATGTCTCCTTCAGAACCAGCATAAGGCCTATTTTTTACGGGCCTGCCAATTTCGCACCATACAAATACTCAATAAATTCTCATTCATAAGATTAAGTAATACATTTATAATGATTTACAAATTCTGGTGAACAAATTGCACTATATAGAGATTAAATCTTCTGGAAAATGGTCTATCAAAGAAAAAAGCCTCATCTCCTACGTAGAAGAAACGATTTTATTCGTTTAAGGTTTTAAAGTGAGTCAAACATTAAAAAATGAAATATAACATAACATACAGTGTCTGCTGATGCTTTTACCAAACGTATGTACAGTGCTTGCAAATTGTTTTATTGGAAGGTATAATATTTCCAAATTAATTCATTTCATCCAACAGCTGCCGTCACTATTAAGTTTTCATACTTTTTTAATTTTTAGATAAACATATAAAATGTGTGACAAACATATGAAGATTTCCAAACCCCGAACGCGCGCGCGTCTTCTTGGGCACCCTATTCATAGCTACAATCCATACCATAAAAGTAACAACTGCAAATTTGTTACGTAAGTCAGATTTTGAGTAGAATTTACCGGGCAAAATGAATGTTTGAACTGAACATCTCTTTAATGCTGAAAAATCATTATTAGGAGGAAGAATGTGTTTGTTGTTAGTTAATTAGATTTTCATTATTTGGTGGCAGCATTTCGAACAAAAAAGAAAGTTTGTTTATTCCCACATGCTAAAATCTATATTGGAATTCGGAACCTTACTAACTGATTCCTTGAAAAGCAGAATTGGATAAACATATATAAAATCTGCTGAAAACGAACACTGAAATAGATTTCTCTTGTCTCCTTCTTGTGTTTGAAACGAAATTTTAATCAATAACAGTCAATTTTAAGTGTAGGATACAAATAAGTGTTAATGGAGAGTGATGAGTTTGCAAAAAAAAAAAAATGTTTCCTGCTCCTTTGATTGTGTAATAGAGATGTTTGTCAAATTCAAGTTTCCAGGAAACTGTTGATGAAGGACTCTTTTTCATCAAAAACCGAGATGGGTTTGCTCGAAAGCTGACTAATTTTAATACTTGTTTCTTTTCACATTTATAAATTCTTTCCTACGTTGGCAAATGTGTTGCCTTGTGATTTATTAAATTTTCTGTTCCTTTTATAGGTACTTGATATATATTATCGTTTGTTAATCTTAAAATGACTTCTTAAAGGATAACGCACGTGTTTCCTCCTCTGAGCTATTTTCACTTTCTTGTATACTAAATGTACAAAGAGAAACTATTGCAATCGTCCAAAAAATGCAGCACAAAACTTCTGGTAAATCTGGACGTTTTAGACCTTTCCTAGCCGGAAAACCACATGTTTGGAAATTTGTCTGTCTGTGAACACGATAACTCGATGACTCATAAACGCATTGAGCTAGGTGATTTAAATTTGTATTGCTATCTTGAGAGAATTTTTTAAAATTTCGAACAAATTTATAGAAAATCCTTCAATTTGAAGTCTGTCTTGTCTATCCATGTGCACGTGAAAACGGCACCTCAAGAGATAAATGGATGAAATTTAACCAATTTCGATTTCGACCAATTTTTTGACTATATTCCTTATGTGTGTTCGCGTGGTTGGAAACGCGATAACTCAATAAACCAATTGACTTTATTAATGAAAAAGAGTATGTGACTCTCTCGCGAAAGCTGGGCGGGGGTCTAGCTTTGAAAGCGGGAGGAGCAGTAGCGCCCTAGGAGTTCCAAGTGACTAGTAGTGATGTATGCATGTGCCTCCATGGATCACCACCTAAATGGACGAGCTGAAGATTGTAAAGGTAATGAGTGCAACCACGCCACATCACTTGGAGTGAGCTCACCTCGAATGTCTTGCTTTACAAGTAGAACCGAAAATAAACTTCTATGTTGTGTAAGTGCCTGAGAATGTCGAAATAAAAAGAGAGCCGTGGGGAAAAGATTTACAACTTCTATAATATGCATTAATGACCGTTTTCGTTTGATCATGATGTTATTTAACTTATTTAAACTTAATTATTCATAAATACCCACAATGTAGACAGAATGAGGCGGATAAACCGGATGTTTCTGTAACAGCGCTTTCTGGACGTTGGGAGAGAGAAATGAGTGCGATTGGAGATATCTTCTGCACTTTTCATAGAATTAGCATTTCCTCTGTAATTATGGAAATATGGGCGATAGAAAAGCTTAACTTCGCTTAAAATTGTTTTGTGAAGAGTGGAAAATATCGAACACCACGTTTCTGAACAAGTTTTGTTGCAGATTCAAAATTTATTAAAATGACTTTTCCCTCTCATATCAGAATCCTATGTTTGTAGAATATTCGTTCAAAAGGGTCATAAATGGAAAGAAAACTTGATTATAAACATGTAGCACAGCTTAAGTAGTTTAGGAAAGGTTGAAAGGGTTAGAGTAGCGATGTTACGAAATACACAGCTCTTTGCTCGGAGATATTTTCTGGAACTTCAATGCATGGCTACAAATGGATCATTTGCAACATATGATTTTACATTCATTAATATTATTAAATACATTGTAATCACGAATTTTTATTAATCAATTATTTTTTCTTATCAAAAGTAACGATTTTGCGTTTATTACAAAACATGATATTAACCTGATCCTCCTTGTACATCTAAAGTGTAATGATTGAAAATTCTCTATCCACATATGGTACATGTAGCATAAGAAAATAATAACGTCAAGTATCGTCTTAAGTTATGTCTTATCGGGTAGGCTGGGATTCAGAAATAAAAACAGTACCGAGGATTGAGAACCAAGGACACACAGGAGTTTCATTGTCAGTGAATTAAGTAATAGAATTGATACATCAGATAAACTAAACAGCAAAGGTTTAATAGAATTCGAATTCACAATAACAAAACAATCTATTTGGATTGTATGATGAAGATGTATGAATGAATAAGTGAATGTTAAAGAAAGGACACATGAACAAGTTATCTAATGTAAATAATCTAATATTATCTTTCAGATCCCCCCCGTTTATTGTATATTAATTTATGTTTAAATCAATCTTTCTAGTTAGGACCATTGGTAATTAGTATTTAGTATCAGAGATTGAGGTCTTCTGAGAACAAGCGCTCCGAGCAAACCAATTCATCCCCGGTGTTATTTATTTGGATGAATAAACAACTTTACAAGTCCTAGGCAGCATGCCATATATTGTGTAAGGGTAGGTTAGGAGCAGTATCAACAACAAACCTTCGGAATACTTAAAGCAAGTGTTTAAAAGGACTTTAGGTTTGAAGTAAATACTCTTCGCGTGCTATACTTGAAACTGTGTTGTTGTGCTATCGTAAATTTGCATTCCATTAAGCCTGTGTTGGACATTTACATGTCTTATTTTTTGTTAATTTACCAACAGCTTCCTATAGTAGTAACACTTTGCATAGGTGCCCCAATGTCCCATTAGAGAAATAACTCCTTTCTGTATGCCTGGTATAATTTTAAAGTTTGTTAACGACTTTTTGCAACAAGGTAGCTTTTTTCAATATATAAGTTTGAATTAAATGATAACTTTATAAAATAACTACTATAATTACTAATTTGATTTTTTTAAATGCCTTCATAAAAAGTATTTATTTCGCTCTTAAAAGGAACAATAGTTTGTGTTTATGTACTTCGCTACATTGCTCTTATCTTTCCAAAATAGATAAAATCTCTGAAAACTGCGTCGAATGCGTATACCATTGTGACTTATACATGATAAATCGAAAGAGTTATATTGTAGTTTGATCCGCCAGTAAGATGGCTAATTCATAGATATAGAGCGTTATTGAAAGTGGTGTAATTGAGGTTTTTTGATAGTATTTGCTGTAAATTTGTGCAAGAGCAGATTTGTTACCTGTGCTACGCTTGTGTTCTTAGAATATTCGTAGAATAAAGAGCTTTAATTTTTTACCCTGCTTAGTGGACTCCATTAACGTACACCCAAAAGATGAAATTTGTTACATTTGGTGTCCGGAGTGAGGTATTTGACTTTACTGTGAATGTCCGAGAACAGACGTTTGACCAGATTCATGGACGACAAATTCTAGAAGCTGTTCGCCATGATGACAGTGATGAAATATGGATAGGAAAAGATTAAAGCCGGATTGGAGAAGAAAATGGAAGCTGGACAAAAATAAATGTGATCGGGACAAGACAGATCGGAACAAGAGATGCGATCCAGAAAAGAGAGGATAGAGGAAGTTCAAAAATAAATGAAGGATATAATTCGAGCTGGCAAAGAAGAGATGAGAGCATATGTCGAGAGTAAAGTAGAAGGCATTAAGAATCATGTTGCCGGAGGCATAGGAAAAATAGAAGAGGTTTTCCAACTTCCGAAATGAGAAGTAGAGGAGAAAGATGAAATGAAAATTGAGGAAGTAGAAGACAAAGTTCAGGGAAAGATCGAGAAAGTAGAAGAAAAGTTACAAGGCAAGATTGGCAACATCGAGAAGAGGCTTAGTGAACTTGAGGAGAGACCAATCACCTTCTCGGCCAGTCGAGAATTCATTTACTCCAGACCGACAGTCAAACCCTTTAAATTTTATGGACAAACATCATGTACTGTTTTCAAAACTCAATTTGACGTTTTGAGCTCTACAAATGGATGGACGGATTTTGTGAAAGCCAGTCAATTTGTGGCTTCACTGCGAGGTTCAGCGGCGGGGTTCTTCCAAAGAAAAACCAGTTGATAAGTTGACAGACTTCACGACTATCTAGAGAGCTCTGGAATACAGATTTGGGAAGAGCCATAATTACCAAGTTTACAGAACTGAACTGAAGGAAAGGCGACATAAAACAAGGAGAGAGCCTACCCATTTTGGCCGTCGATGTCAGCAAGTCTGCATCTAATGAGCCTGGCCTACTCCAAGTGCCTTCTGAATGATAGGGAAAGCCTAGCATCCCATTACTTTGTCGAAACTTCGTCCGATTAAGTTGGTTGACATTCATTGCTGAGAATATATACATCATGTGATAAACCATATTTTTGTCCAGAAATAGAATTTTACCATATTTCCAATTGTACAATTTCTTTTTCCGACAACGCTTTTTTTTACCAGCTGTTCTTCCCGACACCATGATAGAAAATAGATTACGAATAAGATCCAAAGAAATGAATATCTCCCTTTTCAGTAAAGTAGATGCTTCGAACCCGAAAGGAATTGCTAAGAATCGCAATTTTCAACCACTCACCATCTCATTTATATTTCATCTCATCAAATCATTGCAAATTGTGCGTCGCAGAATTGCAATTGCAGTATTTTCTGTAGTTTTTATTTTCTATAAATGAATAGAAAAATATTCATTAAATCTATGCTGTTCATGCTCTTGAAAATTGTAGAATAATGTCCTTCAGATCCAGATTGTGATAGCATTTTATTCGATTAATTTTTGGATCTTGGTGTCAGTTTCTATTTTGTTGTTTTTTTTTCTTTATGCTGTTTATGCAGATCCTATTAAAAGTCTCTCATTTATCTTAAATTTTAAGTGTCTATGGAAAAATATTGAAATTCAATTTTTTAAAAAACTTTGCAATCATACCAAAAACAAGGCTTCCTGTCACCTACAACGGAAGATTCGTTTAATATATTTAGCGATTGCCCATTACCTAACAATATTAAACAATAGTAACATTATTTTTATTTCAATTATATATTAAGACAGTACAGCAAAACGTTGCTTAAAAAGTAACACCAGCCATCTCAGTTTTCTAAAATTTCAAAGAGGAAAAAAGTACTCTGTTTTTCGGAACAAATAAAAAGAATCTCTAAATGTTCTTTTCAAATAATTGAGATAGGTAGTCTTTCTTTGTAATAATGATGTGTAAAAAATTTATTAAAAAATTGTTGTAGCATATTTATATCTCTATGACTGAAAGAGAAGAAAGTGTGTCTGCTTTACAGGGCAGACCGTTAATTCTATAGCTATGAAATTTGGTATTAACATACTTTCCAGGATTGGAAATGCTCACTTCGTGGGTATTTTTTTGAAATTTTAAGCAATTAAAAATTAAGCAAATTTGATGATTTTCCTTGATAACTTTGAAAATTATTATGCAACAAAAATTATTCTTTCAGCATCTAAAAGTTAAAAGATTTACCTTTTATTTAGAACCAATTTATTTGTCATATAATATTTTTCTGAAAGTTGAGCATCTTATTCCCCAATATTCTAATATTTGAAATGTATGATTGTGAGGGTATTTTATCGTCCTACCAGAATTTCAAATAGATATCATAAAACTGCATCCCTGGAATAAATATATGGCGCTGAAACTTGTAGAAGAGAATAAAAAAATGTAACCCCACGTTCTTTGGGCTCTTCAAATATTAAAAACTTTAACTCTATTTTTCCTTTAGCAGCTCGGAAATAAAAAAGTCCAAGCTAAAAATTCGAAGACAAATCAGTATTTATAGTGCTATATTGCTATGCTTCGTAAAAAAATTTATACACCAAAATTTCGCATTAATATAGTGGTACTAATTTTATAAATACTTATATGCACATTCAAATGTATGTTTTTCTCCAACGTCTTCTAAAATGTCCCGGAAATTTTTTAACATTTTAGTTCTTTCCAAATAAAAGTACAAATTTGTTTAAGAGAAATATTTTTCACTACTCGCTTATAAATGGTAGTTATCTAAGGCCAATCAATTCGAGATTTCACTCCAATTCGCATTTTCACAAATTTTAGGTGTTTGACCTTTGCAGTTGTGAAACGAGATTCTTTAAAATCTGTTTATGCGATTGTAGAATTCATAAAAATTACTCAAATACTCGTGGCGATTTCTAAATTTATCTAAGTTTTTTTTAAAAAATAGGACCACCAGTTTTCATATTATCCTAAAGAAAGCAAATGTAAAGTGAACAATCAGAAGTTTGAAGAAGTTTCGCTTACAAGGGTTTTGTATACTGGTAAGTTTTTCAATTCATTGTGTAGATCATTACAAATATGGTTTATTCAACTGTTTCGTAAAAAAGTAATTTGGAGAGAAAATGCATCTTTTTTCTAACTATTCAGTCAATTAATCTTATTCACTTTAATTATAATTTAATTTGTAATATAGTAAAGTTTAATCTCGAGGCTGTTTCGCTGGGTTATCAGTATTAATCGAAAGAAAATTTTACTCATTCCAACTAAATATAGGAATTCTACTTTCTTATTATTTAACAGTAAAATTAATGAAGTTACTTTCAGTGCTATTGAATGATCTGGATCATTCATCATAAATACCAACTTAGATAAAATTTACTTCGTACAAATCGTACTGGGCTTGGTTTAGACTAAGTTTAGTTATATTAATGCCTCTTTTAGAACCAGCACGAGGAATATTTGGGACGGGCCAGCCAATTTTCAACACTAAATATCCATAACAGGAAATGCTACTTTGATAAAGCTTTGAAAATTTCTAGTAAACCTATTGCACCATATAGCGTTTAAATCTTTTTGAAATAAAGACTATAAAAGAAAAAAAAGTCACCATGAACATACAAGAAAGCATTCTATTGAAGCGTTTTAAAGTTACTTAAATACAGTAAAACCATGAATATCTGAAATTCCGGATAATACGAACAACTTTTTTAAATTTTCTGACTAAAAAATGAAGGAAAGAAGGAAGAAGATTTTTCTGAAAAATGAAGGAAAAATAACAATTAAGGTTCAGAAACAAATCTAATATCTATTCCCAACTGAGAAGTATTTGAAGTGGTCTTTAAGAATGAAGACCACTACCACATATTAATGGTGAACTTTTCTTAGAAGTTAATTTCGCAATGGCTTCTTCACCGCAATGTGACAAATATAATCGGAAACATTAGTTTTGTTACGGGATGTCTGAAAAACAAAATGCTATTGAATTTGAATAAACAGAATGAAACATGAATTAATGTTATTTATGCTTTTTTCTGCATATGGTGGAGGACAATATTATAATCTCAAAAATTTCATTTGGTTTTAATCATAATATAAATAAGATTAATTTTGATTTCATAAAATAATGGTGAATATTACAAAAATACATCTAAATTCAGTATGACTCATAAATAAAGTAAAATAAAATTACTCTTAATAAGGAAATGTGCAACTTAAAACTTTTGGCTTTACGTGCAATCTGGATAAAATTATAGTCTCAAACAACCCCCAATGACTGGACCTATTACAAAAAATGCATTTCATATTTATACAAAAGCATAGTTCTTTATTATTGTATATTTGTTGTAATAAGTCCATTTTAATTAAAGAAAATTATCACTGTTGCCATTGGTGGTTGTTATTGTTTTATCTTTCAAAAAAAATCAAACAATAAAATACTATCACACATAGTTAAAATATTTAGAAAAACAAAAACCCCATGTCCCATTTGACCACTGGACAAATTCCTGCAATTTCTATTTCACATTAAAGCTTATGGTCCCTAGATATTTCATCAATTGTCGCCTGTCCGACACCACTGTCCATTACCGAGCGAAATCGAAAAAACAATAATTCAATGTTCCGTATATTCTTTATGAGGAAAAGCATTGACAAAGTCTCCTAGACCCAATCAGTGGACTGACTTCGACTATTTTTATTTCATACGAAATATCATTACCTCTAGAAATGTCAACAAAGCACGCCTATCCCGCAACATTCTCCGTTCTTGAGCGAAAATGAAAAAATAAAACACTCTTTCGCTAAACATTCTCTTGGGGTGGAAACTTTGACAGAGGCCCCCCAGATCCAACAACTGTAACGATTTCGTAAAATTTTATTTAATATGAAAATTCATGACCCCTAAGATACATAATAAATGGTTGTCTCCTCCCCAGTTTAAAAAAAATGCCAAAACTACTTCACTGTACATTCTCTATAGAGACAAACCATTGAGTCGCCCTGGGCCGATTTCGTTAATTTTTTTCGCCAATTTAATTCGTGTCTTTGCAAGTAATGCTAACCACATTCATTGCGCAGTTTTTATATTTTTTATAATTTGTACATTTACTTATTAACATCATTTTTTTCTATTATATTTAAGAGTCGTACTAAATTTAGATTTATTTTTGAAATTTTTCATCATTATTTTATGTAAAATATATAACTTAATTTAATTATGATTAAAACAAATACATATAACTTAATTTAATTATGATTAAAACAAATATATATAACTTAATTTAATTATGATTGAAACAAAGTGAAACTTTCTTGAGTTTATAATTATATCTATCAGCGTCTTGTGCATTTCTTATTGTATAAAGATCTTATGTTTATATAAACTATAAGTAGAATAATCCGAAATTAAACTACTGCCAATTAATTTGTTTTATACTTTCTAAGATATTAATTTCCCATTTTTCCTGCAAATCAAACCAAGAGATATTAGATGTATTATAATTAAAACAAGAAAAGAAAGAAACGGAGTTATTCAGATATTTTTGTGCTACATTAACAGATATACTTATACTTAATGACAAAAACGAATACTTACAAATACTGGGTAATAGTTTGTTGAGAGGAAGCATGAAGGGAATAAAGAACTTACCGAAAATAAAAAAGAGCATTTATAAGAAAAAGTGACAGAAGTTTTAAAAAAATAAAAAAAACATGTTATGCCAATCAGAGAAGTCAATGAAAAACATGAAATAAGAAAAAAAACTGAAAATACAAGATAACAATTCCTGCATAAGAGATAAAAAATGTCTTAATATTCTAAAAATGCCATTTTAAGACAATATTTACTTTGCTTTATCGTGAGCATGTTCCCAAGAAGGGAAAATTTAGGTGATATATAAATATATAAAATACCAGTAGTTTCATATCACAAAGCTGAGTTTCACAGTTCAGACAAATAGATGAAATGACTTAAGGCGTTGACGAACTAATTCAAGACTAAGCTGCAGTTGTTGAAGCAACATGTTCTAACCTAAATTAGAATGATGGATATGAACTACGATTTTGAAGTTGGTTTTCTGGATACCGTATTGGAGCACATTTAATTCAGAAATATACATGCACCCCACCCCTCCAAATGTTTCTGTCGTCGTTCACTTTCAGTGTTTATAAAATGTGATGCCCGGCTGAATTTTTGTTGCTCCACTTGCTTTTCTCATCGATTGTGTGTTAGGAACTTTAGATTACTTAGAAGGACGGAAGCCTAGAATACGGTTCGAAAATTATTGATAGAACTTCTGAACTGCAAAAAATTTTCTCTTAACTCTGTTTTTTTTTCTGTTCACAAATATACCCGATGGTCACACTGTTTATGGTCGTTATTTGAATTTAAAAGAAAGTAGGTTTAATTAAGTTAATCCCAAGAATATCAAAAATTAAAATGATTATCAATAATGTGTCGGCAGATTTCATAAATGCAATCTTTCTACAAAGCGCTAGCCTCAAATGCGAATAAAGTAACAAAAATTTTGTGTTTCAGAGATTTCCTGACCAAACCATTTGACGCAATTATTAGAGCTTCGTAGAGATCGCGTAACCCTCCAAGACACAAATTTGTTTCTCGGTGGGGGTTGGATATGAGAAGATAGTAAGAAAATAAATGTCACCGAAGCGTTTCTATGATTTATAACGGTATGTTCATGCCAACGGAGGTCGGTTTCGGTTGGTGATAAATGGTCTGCAAACCTGTGCCATTCCTATGTTTATCAGCAAATAGAGTGAAGAGCAAAAACTGCCCATTTTTTTTGTCAATGGAGAACGCTCCCCAGAAGCCCTGAAAGACGTAAGTTAATCTATTACTTAGCTACCCTCGATTTTATATCGAATATTAACATAATTCCATTGAAAATGAAATATATAATTTTAAAACCCACATGCCAAAAAAAATTCCAGTAGAGGAGAGAGAAAATGCTGCATGTGCCTTTCAATTTCAAGTAAAAAATTATAAGTCCAGTTGGCGTAAATATCAAGATAAATGAAAGTGTTTTCTTAGCAATTGTCTAATTACATCAAGAGCAGAAATTCATTTCCTGCCGTGGTGTGTCTATACGTGAGTATTCTTCATTTATATTTTATAATATATTTAAAGTGTTCAACAAACAACTTTTGATTTTTTTTTATTTCAAATATGATTGGCTAAATTAGAATAAAAATTAAATTTTCTTGAGAAAATGAAGGAAATTTTGTTTAAAAAATATAAGGCCAATAATGTCCTTTAAAACTCAAAGTAAATATTATTTTTTAAGCTTATTTGCATCTCTTTAATCTTTTCTAACGGTGCTAAAGTTTCCACCTCTTATGTTGAAACTGCCATTAATTACAAATGTTGTCGAAAAGATTGAAACGAGATTCCATCGGTAATTAATGTGTATTCAGAACCAAATTATTGATCGAAGGCGGTTTTTCGAACCTTATCATTAACAGCCGAATATGTAATTTTCAACTTGAATCATAAAAATCCTTACATCAATTTTATGTTTCTAGTTTTTCAATTTGTTTCAAACATTCGCACTGGGACATTCTGTAAATATGTGGTCATTTCTGGTCTCTGTGGAGGTGTAACAAGGTAGTTTTGGAGAATAAGTTGCTTACGGCTTATGTCCTCATCATCATCTGACTACATTGTAACATGAAGTCCCAAAATATACATCATTCTTCAAATGAGTCGTAAATATAACTATATAAACTAAATCATATATGGGGGTACCTTTTATTTCCTTCGGATCAATCTCCAAAACCCAACCTGGTCACGCATGAGTTTATAACAAGTATATGGGGAATTATAAGTAAAGATAAAATAGATTGTTTCGGCAGAGGTACCAAATGAATAGTTTAGTGTAGACGTCTGTTACTCATAGTACTCTGGAAAAATTATTAATCATTCGCAAAATATCTGGTAACCCTTCAAGAAAAAATGCTTAAAATAACGTGTAATTTGCATAAAATATCTAATGAGATTAAAATAAAGTTGCATGGCGTTGGTAATACAATCATCTCAACAACTTTTTATCTATAAACCCTATAAAGTATTCCATTATCTCTCTTCTAAAATATGCGTTTTATTTAGATTTTACAATTTTCTTAACAATCTATATTTTTCGTATTTAAATTTTCTCGTTATATATTTTATATTTATATCATAGTTTCCTTTATATAAGATAATTGTGTTTTCATCATCTTGTGACACTTAGATAAAAGGTAACTGACTACCTAATATCCTCATATACTAACACAACACAGTATGCAGGTATCCAATTTAACATAAACAAGTAAGGGTGATAGGGAAGCACAAATAAAAGCCGCAGAAGGCACGGTCAAATTGCCGTTTGATGTTGCCGATCACGCTGAAGTTGAATCTTAGCAGTGTTTATGTAAAATTCAACTGTTTATGAAAACATGAAGCTGTTTTAGAAATGCCCATACATCGTAAATGCACATCCTGCCTATTGGCATCGTTCTGAAAAGTAAAACCTTTTGACCAATCGGTCATGTACCTCCTTCGCACGTTCTGAGAAAATTCTGTAGCCATTTGAAAAAAAAATATTTCCATCCATACAAAAAAGTAAATCTTTCGGCTTAACAAGTCATACCATCTAATTTCATCTTTGAAATTTCAAACTGGAAGAAGAAAATAAATTCTTTTACTATAATATCGATTTTTTTTTGCACTTATTAGAAAATTCTGTCTCATATTTTAATCAGATATTAAAAAATTCAGAAATATTACTTATTGGTTTCAAAAATTTAAGTATTTTATTCCTCAATGAAATTTATAAAAAAAGTTAGGTGCAGTTGCTTATTAAGCGATGGAATGCAAAATTATAAAGCAACAGAAAACTAAGTTTTTGCATTATCTATTCTGCAAAAAAATAATTTTTCTCAGGATATAATTTATTATGTCTGTATGATATTTTTGACATTCCTTATTTGAAAATGCGACGATACTTCTTTAGTAAACTCATCTGTCATATGATTACTTTTCTGTATTCATTTCGCTGTACTAACCAGAAATTTTTGAAACTACCGCGCCTTTAGGAATGCATTCCTCAAATTTCCATTTAATCAGAATTTCCTCTTTTGATAATTTTTAAATTAATTTTTTAACAAATATACTGAGGACCGAAATGCTTTTTAAATGTCCTTTTCTTAAGAACAAGTGTTTGCTAAGTTTAAATTTTTAATATTTTAAAATTGGATGTATGGAAATTTTAAATTACTAAGTTTAATGTTTTTCAGGATTTCTGTTTACAACTTTTAAATACATAGTACATTTTTTAAAATTTGTTAGTGTTTTAAGCTTTTATTCTTTGTCTGATTTTCATTTTTTGTGACACAAAATTGCAATTGCAGTTTATTTCAAGTTTGCATTTTCTTTAAATGAATAAAATAATATTTATTAAGTCTATGCTGTTCGTGTTCTTCCAAGTTGTTTGTTGAAGGTATTTCAAACTTCAGATTGAGATAGAATTTTATTCGATTAATTTTAGGATTTTGGTGCCAGTTTCTTTTTTGTTGTTCTTCTTGTTGTTGTGTTAATGCACATCTCTAATAAAAAGTCTGATTTATCTTAAAATTATAAAGGAACAGGGAAAAAACTATGAGGTGAAATTTTAAACTTTGCAGAAATCCAAAAACAAAGCTCGAGTCACCTATACTTGGAAGATTTGTTTGATATAGTTAGCTACTACCCATGTACCTCACAATATTAAACAATAATGACATCATTATTTTTATTTTAATAATGTATCGGAGAAGTACATCAAATCGTCGCTTAAAAGGGCAACACCAATTGTTTCAATTTTTATAATTATGAAATAGGAAGAAAGTTCTTAGTTTTACGGAAAAAATAAATAATATTTCTAAATATTGTTTCACATGCGGTAAAAGTACGCAGGTCTTAAGTTTATATCAGATAAAAAAAATCAGCATTTTCCTTTCTTTGGTTGCGAAAATTCGAGTAATCTCTTCCTCTTTGAAACCTCAAGTAACTAAGATAGGTGGTGGTGCTTTTTAAAAGACGAAGTAATGATGTGTCAAAAATTTATTTTACAAAAGTTGTATTATATTTATATGTCTACTACTGAAAAAGGCGGATACGTGTGTGCTGTGCAGGGTATATCGTTGAACTTAGAGCTTCGAAATTTTGTATGAAAATACTTCGAAATGTTGGAAATGTGTAAATTGGGCTCTTTTCTGAAATTTAATTAATGAAAAATCAATCGACTTTCATATTTTCCCTTTATAACTTCGGACACTATAATACCAAACAAATTATTTTTCACCATCTAAAAATATTTTTTATAATACCAATTTAATTGTCCTACAATTTATTTCTGAAATTGCAACATCGTTTTCCAAAATTAAAATGCATGATTCTGTGGCAGCTTTATCGTCCTTCCCTATTATAAAATAGATATCATAAAACTTCATTCTTTGAACAAATAGACGATGCTGAAACCTGTAAATGAGAATAAAAATGTAACCTCATCGTTCTTTCCCTGTGCCCTTGAAATGATGAGAAATTCAACTCTTGATTTTCGTTTACCAGCTCTGACATAAAAGTCTAAGCTATAAATTAAAGAACGTGACGTGACCTTTAAATGAATGATGTGGCTGCTTTTAAATAAATTTTAAATAAACAAAATTCACATTAATATAGTGGTACAAATTTTCTAAACACGTAAGTGTACAGAAAAATGTATGCTTTCTTTTCTTCGTTCTTTAAAAAGTCGAAGTAGTTTTTAAACTTAGTAATACTTCCCAAGTAAGAAAGGAAATTTATTATATTCCATACTCGCTTATAAATTGTAGCATTCAAACAACAGTCAATCGGGGATTTCACTCTGACACGGAATATCAGAACTTTTAAACGAGAAGCTTTGAAATTAATTCATGCGATAGTATAATTTCTAAAAATATATTTAAATGTTCGTGGCGATTTCTTTGATCTTTTTTTAAATATAGCCATCTGTTTTTATATAACCTTGACGAATGCAATTGAAAACTGCACAATCAGAATCTTACAAACGTTTTCTTATTTGGTTAGTTTTTGAATCCATTAAAAAGAAAACTAAAAATGTTGTGGCGGCGCTAGCGTCAAGCTACTCATTTATTATTGAAATGTAAAATGTATCTTTTGTATCTGGCAACATTGTTATCATTCCAGATTGTATCCGCGCCATGCGATGTTGTTCGCATAAGTTTTCGTCATGTAAATAAGTAGTGCAAATAATGTAAATTAAATGTATATAATTTAAATCATCATTTTATTGCAACCATACACCCAGCACACTATCTAAACGCCAAATTGGTGACCTCCGAGTTGAATATTAATCATCTGAGAACGCGTAAGTCATGAAAGAATCCAGTGATTCATCGGACGGCAAGGCCGTTTCGCATTCCGAAGTTTCTCGTATTGCTGTGAAAGTGCCTCCGTTTTGGAGAGAAAACCCGGCGATATGGTTTTCGCAATTGGAATCACAGTTTGTTACCAGTGGGATTGTGCAGGATTCTACAAAGTATCACACTGTCGTCGCTTCGGTCGAAACCGAAATTCTTTCGCAGGTTAGTGATATTATTACTTCTCCTCCAAATGATGATATGTACAAAAAGTTAAAGGAACGTTTGATTAATATTTTCTCTGATTCTGAGGAGCGTCGACTTAAAAAATTGTTGCAAGATGTAGAATTGGGTGATAAACGCCCGTCTATGCTCTTACGTCAGATGCAGTATTTGGCTGGAAACCGCGTTGGCGATGAACTGCTTCGATCTTTATGGTTGCAACGCTTGCCCACACAGAAAGCAATTTTAACTACTTCTAGTGATGATCTTAATAAATTATCTATCATGGCGGATAAAATTGCAGACGTAACGTCTGGTAGTGAAATATGTTCTAATCATGTGAAAACGAAAGTACCGGAAACGAGCAC
>BGPR01003925.1:0-21827 GCA_013235015.1 Araneus ventricosus
GTTTATACGTTTCTCAGTTACACGTCATTTCATCACAGGCCCAATTCATTCGTGATCATTGTAATGATAAAGTACAGAAAAGCGCCGTTTATACGTTTCTCAGTTACACGTCATTTCATCACAGGCCCAATTCTTTTGTGATCATTGTAATGATAAAGTACAGAAAAGCGCCGTTTAAACGTCTTTCAAGGGACTGTTGTAAAACGACGCATAAATGAAAAGACTTATAATCGAAATTTTACAAAACAACTTTGATTATTACAAATTTAGTGCTGCCAACTCAAATTCATTTGAAAGTATGGATTTTAAAGTTTGTTAAGGTAGTACTAGTATAATACTACATAGTATGGGAATCAATCATTACATTTTCAAATTAAACATTTATCATAAAAGTGAAAAAAAATCATACCTTTATTGCATATCTTGAGTTCTAATTGTACATATCTTATAAGATCTTGTGCAAATAGGTGGGAGTTTAATTAAAAACTAATCTTTAATCGTCGTCTGGCGTGCTGATTGTCCGTGAATATTTAGAACAATATTATGAATAGAATTACATTCTTTGAATGTTTTTTTCTCTGTTATTCTTTTGGCAAAAGAAATAAGTTCGTAGGTTAAAAAAGAGATTGATAATTAAATTACATATTAATACGAAACACTTGTTTTATAATTTTATCCCGACGTTTTCAGGAAAAATCTACGGTGCGGACCCGAACTGCGTCTTTCTTTTTTTTATTTTTTACTAAAGGCCTACGTGCATGTACATAAATCGTATAAAATAAGAAATTACTAATATAATAGCCCAGATCCTCCGGTAACGCTCTGACGTCACCAACAGTAAAACTCGCGCCATAGCACTGCGAGACGTTCAACAGCATTATTTCATTGCTAGAGAACCTAAATTTCAGTCATTTTAAATTTAAAAGAGTAATTGTCGTTCTGATTTCAAATTTAATAGCTCTAAAATAGTGAAATAAAATTTGCTATCCATTGATATAAAATTTATCTCGCTATGATCAATAGTTTCCGAGAAATTTTAAATTATATTAATAATATATTTCAAATTGATTTCCGTTTCTTAATAGAAAGTAGTAAATTGCGTCAGTGGTACATCATGCGCGTGATATAGTTTGGACGCCAAATTGTATCTGAATGCAATCGTGGCGATGTTGTTTTCTTGCCAAGAATTAAATTAGCCACCAGTGACGTGAATCTACCATTCGTTCTCAACCGCCGCCAGTTCCCGTTAATTCCAGTTTACACGATGACTATCAACAAATCGCAGGGGCAGACTTTCGATCATGTTGAAATTTACCTCGATGAGCCTGTCTTTTCACATGGACAGCTCTATGTTGCACTTTCAAGGTCTAGGATTCCCAATCACGTTAAAATTTTCACAAAGACATCTGAAGTACAAGGAAAATTATTAAACAACGAAAAATACTTCGCACGAAATGTTGTTTACCAAGAGGTTTTTTGAATAAAGAAATATTTAAATATATGTAAAAAAAAAAAACAATATTTCCTGTCATAAAACATACGTTTATTTTATTTGTTTTCAATCAATGTTAAACATTTCTCTCGCATATATATCTATTTAAACACGTCAGATTTGACGGGAAATCTCTCGAATGAAGAGGCAATTTGCACCCGTCACACCATGACGGGTGATTTTTTAGTATATAAATAGTACTCTAGATATGCAATAAAAATATGATTTCTCGCACTTTTATAAGAAATGCTTAATTTTAAAATTTCATTATCACAATACTATGTAGTAATATACTAGTGCCATCTTAAAAATTTTTAAAATTATTACCTTGAAATTAATTTGCATTATTAGCATTAAATCTACTATTTAAAGCTGTTTATTAAAATTACGATTATATTAAACGTCTTTTCAATTATACGTTGCTCTACGTGAGGCTCTTGAAAAACGTATTATCGGTGCTTTTCTGTGTTATAAATGTCATTAAAATTCCAATTCAATTAAAATATTTCTATAAGTATCTGACGCTTTTACGATTATTGTTTCCAGCTCCAAATATTTTTTTTTTTAAATTGTTTTCTTTTGTTTTTCCAAAATTTCATTTTGTTCATTTTAAAATTGTTTCCTTAATATCGTAAAAATTATAAAAGTAATATTTGAGAAATGAACGTGGAGAAGTGAGTTCATGTAACTTTTACATCAGCATTAAAAAATTTAATTTAACAACAAACAAAGCTTGAATTTGACCTGATATAGATGAAGTCGAATATCTCAACTACTTTAACTAATTGATTTTTTTTAGAATCTTATTTCTCATTTGGTATTATTTGTGTTTGATGTCCTCTTTTAAAGTGGATTTGGTTCATTTTAGAATCATTTTAAAATTTACTTGTTTAAAACTTGCTTCATTGATTTCATTTTTAGTTTCGTCTTGATTTTCCAACTATAATCTGAGTAAGAAATATTTTTTTGATGATTCAGTAGTTTCATTTAAAAAATATTTTATTTATTTAATTAACCATTTTATTATTATTACTTAATTATATTAATTTCTTATCATTTTAAATTAAAAATTACTAATAAGTAATAAGATAATCTGTGCTTCAAACAACTTAAAAATTTTAAATTTGACCAATTTGACAGAATTATTGATATCAATGTGATAGTCCATATAGTCGCTGAAGGCGGCTAGTATGTAAATACAGTATGATTTACTTTTCCCATACAGAGAAATCAAGCTAAATGTAATTTTCAAAGTCCAAAGATTTGTTAAGAACTGAAAGTAACTTATTTAATATAAATGGAAGTTGCTCATTGAAAAAATATTCTCTTTCTTTTAAATGCATTACGATAAAAAATGATAATAATACACTCTCAAAAAGTTCTAATTCAAACCGAAATCAGAAAACTATGCGCCGCATTTGTATTATTACATTATTTGAATTTCGATCTAACATTTCATATCGATATATTTGAGCATTATTCTATTTTCTCGTTAAATTTCGTGACGATAGGTGGCAGCCCTAACAGCTACACACATCTACCAGCTATCAAAATTCTGACACTCTCGTTTTCCATTTCATTTTCTAAATACTTTTATTGAACACTTTTTTTTCATGTTAACATGAAAGATGGAGTTTTGTAATCGATTTTTCACTATTTTCCTGGCATGCCAGAGGCTTGGAATTTTGTACATTTGTGTATTTTTGATTACAAGATATTGTTTGAATATTTTCAGAACTTAATTTTTGTTAATCATTAAAATAATTGAATTTTGATTCCTTTCCCGTGGCGCCACCTAGTAGTGAGTAATAGAAACAATAGATCTCAAGATTGAAAAGTAGATAATAATTAAAATAAAAAATTCTTCTGTTTAATACACTAATAAAAGCATGTTTTAAAAACTGTTCTAATTAAATTTATTGAGTTTATATTTTCAGAAATAAGAGAAAGTTAGTTGGGTTCGAATCCAGTGGACAAAGAGAAGGTAGTGCTGTTCCAAGTTTATTAAAAGCTACTAAATTTTATAAACACTTTTTTAAAAATATACTGTTATTAATGAACTAAACCAGCGGGAGTGGTCTCCCCTAAACTTTCTCGTATACTTTCTAAGTGGAGATTCGTCAAAATCTCGAGTTCGAATTTTTTTGACGATTACAATACTTTCTCTTTGTATACGAGAAAGTAAAACAAAAAAACAAACAAACCTGAAATCAAATATCTGTTGCCACGTTTCAAAAAAATATTACTCTGAAGCAGGCGCGATGGAATAGGCAATGCAATGAATACTAAAGAGAAAATTCTGCTTTGGAATTGAATTCCCAAGAAAACAATTTATACTACCACAACCGTAACAATTGCAAAACCGCGTGAATGAAAGATTTGCTGAAATAATGAGATCGGTTTGATTTACAACAATAAAAAAATTGTTAAAAATTGATGCTTGAAAACATTATTTACTGTTGTAAATAAAATTTACAACAATAACAGATTGCGACCAATACGCATGCGCATGAGAATCGGATTAAAAGAAATTGAATATGCAATTTGAACGCCTCTTTTTGACGGATTTGGTCCAAACTACTTTTATGCGGACCTACATTCATAACGATAAAACTGTGTACCAAATTTTATCCATTTAGCTATTCAAGTTTTTGAGTTATAGCGTTCACATGACCGCGGACATACAAATAGACAGACTTCCCGTTGACGGATTTTGTCCAAAATTTGATAGAAACCTACAAATTATGTTCAAAGACCACATACCAAATTTCATCCCCGTAGCTCTAATAGTTTTCGAGTTATCGTGTTCACAGACAGACATAATTCCAAAATTGTGTTTTTCGGACTCAGGGAGGTCTAAAACGTGGAGATCCGTCAAAATCTCGAATTCGAATTTTTTGACGATTACAATACTTTCTCTTTGTATACTTCGTATACGAGAAAGTAAAAATGGAATTATTTGTATTGTAATTATTTTCTACTCTTTGTTTTAAACATACAGTTCATTATTGTAAATATTATGGAGTCAATTGTTGCTCATATTCACTATCAGGTGGGGCCACCACCACCAATTACGATTTAATTCAACTCATCGATTAACTGATGATTCAGTTGTGAAAATATCAAATTAATGCATTGTCATCGAGAAGACAAAAATTTCAAAGCCCTAATACATCAGGAAATGATTGAAAAATCGATTGCAAAACTCCTTCTATATAAACATGAAGCAAGTTAAATGAAATAAAAGTGTTTAAAAACTAATACGAGGCGAATGCGTATCAGCATGAGGATTGATGAAATTAGCGTCCGGTTTTGAAGCTACAAGAAGACTATCTGGGGACGGACCTCGTAATTTTGAACTGATGTCAAATGATCTGCGTCGGCACCCACCTACCCAGACCAGCGAAAGGAAGTTTGAGCCTGACGAATTTAACCCGAAGATCGGCGAACGTACTGTTCAGCAACGGATTCCGAGACTAGCACTTTTGGACGATTTTGCACCGGAAAGGGGTGTAAGGCAATGAGTCATATGAGCGCATTTCCGGAGTTCTTTGTTAGATCACGCTACGTAAAATGTAAACAACTCCCCTTCCATTCTTCACTTTTCCCCTATTTTGATGAAAATAACTCCGCCCGGCGCATGTGCAAACGCGCGGAGGGTTTCCGAATCCGTTGCTAAACAGTGCTGTGGCGGATTTTGACAACATGAAGACAGGCGCAAAATTCTACCTTTACCAAATGTCCTAAATTCGCCGTCGGCTTAGCACTACGATAAACGTTGAAATTTTTTGGGCCCTCCAAGATCTCGAAGCACGAGGTGAGCAATTCTGCCGCATGTGAGCAGGGGTGACCAGACCCCCCCCCCGGTCGGGGAAAACTTTTGTACGGGGTATTCAACTAGTTGATAAATAAAGATCTGACGAAAATTTGAGACCAATTTCATTACATTCGTCCTCCCATACAGCAGATCGTGCCCCCGTCGGTCAAACTGTAACGCCACTCCTGCATGTGAGAAATACCGCCACTGAATCTTTGGTAGTTCAGTTTAGATCTATTTATGATTCGTTTTAAAGCAACACATTAGTATTTTGGACGGGCCTCATGTTTGAGTCGTGGTCAGATGATAAGGACCACATGAGCTGCCTCAAACTTCCACACCACACCAGTGGGAGACCTTTGGCTCCTCCGACACCAGATTTAAGCAGCACCAGACCCACATACACGGTGGATGTCCAGTGAAATCGGGTTTCGAAGCTGGAACCCTCCGCCACGAAGCCTTACCATTCCTCTGAAACTTTGGTAATCGTTCTAGCGCCCTACTTTTCCAAACCTTTATGTAAAATTCGTCTCTTCATATATGACAAACTTAATTTTCTAGTTAAAGAATTCAACAAAGATAAATCTTTGGAGTTTCTAAACTTACAGAGCCTTTTCTTAAGTTCTCCCTCTTTTTACGAACATTACCTAAAATACAGGGTGTCCAACAAAGGACTCCCTCATTTTAAAATTAAATAACTCGGCAACGGAGATCGATAGAAGAACGAAACCAGTGATATGCTTAGTCTGAAAGCCGTAAAAATCTGATACAAAAGTTTCAAAATTAGTTATAAATGTTACCGACAGGTGGCGCTGTACGTTGTAATCACAGTTCAGATTTCGAGAAGAAAGCTATAAACTGTCATTTGCAAGTAATCGTTGCAATCACATCACAATCGATTCAAATTAGGCATTTTTCGTGCTTGCCAAGGACAGTTTATAGATTTCTTATCGGATTCTGAATAGCTATTACAACCTGCAGCGCCACCTGTCGGCAACATTTATAACTAATTTTGAAACTTTTGTATCAGATTTTTACGGCTTTCAGACTAAGCATATCACTGGTTTCGTTCTTCTATCGATCTCCGTTGCCGAGTTATTTAATTTTAAAATGAGGGAGTCCTTTCTTGGACACCCTGTATCAACAACCACAAAATCAACTCTCTCGGTTGTCTTTCAAATTACTAAAAATCTCTCAGAAAAAGTAACTGAACTAAGAATGGCACATTAATATGTATTTCTAGAAGTTGTTCTCCTCACTTTCTGCCGACAGCGTAAGATGGTCTAAACCTTTTCAAGGGTGAAAACAAGTTTATTTTTAATTATTATTATTTTAAACAAGATAACTAGCATACTTTCCGTAAATTGTGTGATGCAAAAATTCTTCAGAACGTTCTACAGGGCAGAGCATTGACCGATGAATAAAGAAGAATCAAACCCAAAACATGCTCATGCAACAATGTTTGAGTCAAGAGGTTCAAATCTCTTTTAATTTTGGGGGAAGAAAGCGATGTTAATTGGTGTAAAAATCCATGAGGAAAAAATTTAGAACTAAGGCTGCCATCTCTGGTCTTCATTAGATATTAGTTTTGTTACTTTAACATTCCATCTTGAAGCAACGCGAGAGCTATTATTGAGTGATTTCGTAATTTTGAGCTGTGGTCAGCTGATGATGACCTCAATAGCCACCCCACTCCAAAATTTCACGCTATATCAGCAGGAAAACGTTTGAATGTCAGCATCAGATTTAACATACACGCAGTCTACATACATACTGGATCTTCAGTGGAATAAGGTTTCCAACATGAAAGCCTAGGTTCCTGAAGCAAGACCTTAATAAGGGCATACAAGGGGGAGCTTTGGGGCCTGAAGCCACCACCCCCTCGTCCCAATCTTAAATCATATACAGTAAATTCTTGATTACCCGGCATTCAAGTATCCGGAAAGCTCAACTAACAGGAAAAATTAGAAAATGAGTTTTTCTAAAAATTTTACATCCGCGCGTGCGGTTCCATTCATGCTGACAATTTATTTCTGGAATGCAACGTCCGCTCCGCACGGAGGGGCGTAGAAGGGGGGAAAAGCAATATACAGTACTCTGACGTACACAGCCTTGTTTTATGGGGGGGTTCAAAAGCTAAAGTGAGAACCAAAATAATAATAATAATAAAAGATCCTCAACTTTCGCTGAAGAACGAGACCTAAAAACGAAATCGACAACCAAAAAAAAAAAGGTAAAGTGACAAAACCGTAAAAAAAAAAGCTTATGGGGGGCACCAGATTGGTAAGTCTCTTTTCCTTTATTTATATACACTGCGAATACCGGCAGATGTTGATTCCGATTACGTAATATCACTTGCGGGAGAATTAGAGGGCGCGTGTTTTGCGCAATAACCCTTGTGTTTTTTTAAAAAAGATATTAGTTTTGATATTCAATCGGGGATTTGTTTATGATCACTTAAAAGTTTTATTATGCTTGATGAGTAGAATATTTTTCAGTTTCGTCGGCTATCTTTATATTTTTACAATCTATATATTTACGGTAAAAATTCGGCTACAGATCCTATTTTTTTTTATCATCAATGTTAAATTAAAATATTCTTAATATGTTTTGTAAATACAATGTTATGGAACATACAGAAGTTTTCTTGAAAATTATATTCAATGCACATTTCAAAATGGCAAAAACAAATTATTTGGCCGAATTTTTTTTTTAAAAAAAAGGCTACAATCTAACCCCCTATTTTTTTCGTCACACTCAACTATCCGGAAATCGGCGTTTCCCGAGCATGCCGGTTACTTAAGCTTTTACTGTATTGTACATACAGAATGCTATGAACTTATTATTTTTTTTTAAATTCTTATCTTAACAGAAAAGTGTTTGTAATACAGCAACAGTTCAGACACAAGTGCGTATTAACGGGACGAAAGACCCCCATCCAGAATGGCGCGCAAATTAATGGAATGTGAAATGGAATGAGCTCAAATCACTTTCATCTTCGTTACTTTCTGGTTGGTCCCGTAAATGCCCTCGTGAGTCGTGACCCAATCTTCACTTAAAATGTGAATTTCTACGATTGTAGTTCCACTACTCTCCACAACTGATTGTGAATCACTTTACCCATATTAACTCCAAAATGTTTTCATTTTGAGAATTATGCTTAACTTTTGGACACAAGCGTATCTGACCATGTTAACATTGAAATAAAGATTCCTAGAGCAACTAGAGAAAATGTTTCTTCAAGCAATGCTGAAGAATATTTCTAATGAGTAATATTTATGCCTATAGTTGATCATTTTATTTTCGAAGTTGAGGTAAGTTTCAACACAGACTTTTATGGGATTTTACCTCTAGAAGTCCTTATACCATTGAAGAATGCATTCCACGACAAAGATATTATTCATACAGCTTTTAAGTACAACAGGTTTTTTTTAAAAATTCAAAATACGGCAGGGAACATGGGAAAGTGTGGTTAGGAAACCAGAAACAATTGCTGAAATTCTTAAAGAGTGTGATAGGTCCTTTTTTCTCGACTATGGCAATTCTTTTTCAAATATTCAGAAACGATTCCTATGATGACAAGCATAGCAGAGTTTTTCTATATTATAGCACCTCAAGAATTATTTACGCAGCACAATGGACAGACAAGGGTCAATGGGCTATCCCTTGCTAACATTCCTAAAAATAATAAAGTCAATGATGATGTGATTGAGATATTTTGCAAGAAAAAGTAAAGAGATTGGCCGTAACTAATCGACATGTGAAGATGACGTAACTTTTTGAGTAAAAAATGAAATGAAAAATTTTTGGTTGCATGCATTTATTTTAAAGCAAAAAATAAAAATAGTTTTTCCACAGTATCATTCACAGATTCCTACATCCACCTTTGTATGTATTTAATAAATTAAAATTTAATTAATAAAAATTATCTTGAAATTAATTCAGTTAAGCAATTATTAAAAATTTAGAGTTAAAAACACAGAAAAGATTTTTTAACTGATTTCTAAATTCCTCCATGCACCATATGTATTGTATTTTTACTATAAATCCATCAAGACTGCAACCTGGCAAAAAAAAAAACCTCTTACAAAAAGTGGTTTCAAAGAGAACCACTGCTTCTGAGAAGATTAAACCTCCATTGACACTGAAACTGGGCAGGGATTTAATTCTCACTACTCAAAACTACAAATGTGTCAGCATTATGTTTTTTGAGCAATTATCACGGCTGGTAAAAGCATAACTTGCCTTTTGGAGAACATTTCACTATTTCATCCCACTTTGAAGTGCACAGAAACAGATAATGGGACAAAAACCATGCAGTCGCTTTTGAATACCTGCCTTCATTCAGAATTAAACCAATGTCCAATACTGGTTTCCATTGACGTTGAGTGAAAATTAACCCAGCACTCGAACTATCATTATAGGGTAAATAGCTTAAGTTCCGTTTAGTCAAAGTTAGCAGGTTATTCTGAAAGTATGCATTAGAGTTTAATATGATTCTCGCCAATTAAAATAAAGCTTTCCCTAAATAACTGACAATTTAAAACCATAAGAATAATGACCTGCCAAAATAAGGATGGTACCGCGCAATGTTGCTGAATGTAAATTGCAAGTCATAAAAAAAAAAAAAAAAAACACAGAGGCAAACTCTTGAAAGTGATAGTCCTACTCTAGAGAAATACTAGCCCATGTGTTAAGAAAAAACTCAATTTGCTAAAAAAATTAGATGGGAAGTCCTTGGACATCCTCCATACAGTCTGATATTTCCCCATTCATTCCTATATTTTTGGCTTCTTTTTTTTTAAAAAAAAAAAGTTGCTGAAAGGCCAACAGTTCATATGTGACAAAGACCGAAACCATACAATCCCTCCCTAGGTGCAGGAAGGGTGTCTATGAAAAGGGCATCAATTTCAATTAAACTGTTAGCTCCCAACATTGGATTGTTACATTATTTCACTTCTATGGCTAAACTGAATACCTTCCATTGTTTCTTTTTTGCTTTGCATAGCAAGTCAATAAATAATCCTAAACAATTTTAAGCAGGCATATACCACCAGTTAGCCAGATTTTGAAGTCAAAGTGATGTCATTCAGATTTTTTCCCCATTGATTTATTTTTGAGACATGCAAGGAATTAGAAAGCAATCTTTATTTGATATTTTACTATATTTAAAAAATCTTTTACATTTATATAAAAAGTTTTTAAAGATTTTATATTCTTAAAAAAAATTTATATAATTTAATTTTACTTTAGTTATCTTAATCTTGGTGTTTTAAACATAATTTAATAGATATTTATTGAAATCTATGCTTTACATTAATTTGAGTGTTAACAGTGAAGTATAGGCATCTTGCTACAGGTTAATTATAATTAACATATTTTATACTTGTAGACTCCTTTTCATTTCTTCTCATTCAATTATCAGGGATGAGATTGGCAGAAAAGCAAAAAGACTGAAATCATATGCGAGCAAAAAATTTGTACCATAATTTATACGCGAAAGAAGTAAAACATCAAAACATGATGTAAATATTACACTATAATAATTAATAACTTAATTATTTATCAGTATGTATAAATAAGAAAAAGAATATTAAATTATTATTAAATCATTCACATTAAAAGTTAACAAACAAGTTTAACACATCATCAGGGGCATCAGAAAATACAAAATTAGACATTAAAACATATTTACCACCTGTGCATCACTGAGATGCAACATTCACCCAACAGAAGACTAAGAATTATATTTAATAGCCTTTTGATAAAAGTTGGTTAAAAATAAATAAAAATAAGAAGAAATAATTTCGTTTTGCTTCATGCAATTGTGCTCTTTACACACTTAGTGCTTTTGTGTCAAGTAGGCTCTTTATAAATTATAATAATGTATCATATACTGAATTCTGTTTTATTTCTTTTATTTTTATACTTTCTTTCAAAAGTAACAGCACAATGATTTTGCACCTTATAAACTCAGAGGGGTTGAGAAATTGTACAGTTATAATGACAGATCCATTTAGGATTATTGTTATTCGAAACCTTTTGAAACATTTCTTTCATTTTTTTTTTATTTGTGTGGCTTTTGTTGGTAACAGATCTCCATTAACATGCTTCACCCCTTGTTTTGGAGGCCTCCTATCTTTGACAGATTTTTCTTCAATAAAGGATGTGTTTGCATCCTCTGCAAGTTTATTTTCATTAGAGGCAAAAGTTTTTGCACAGTCTTCATTAGTATCTCTGTTTAATTACTGGTAAAGTTGTCGGGACTACATTATCTTTAGAACGCCTAGGTAAATCATCGGTTTTATTTTTTATTTTGAGAAGATTTTTTTGTCTTATTCTCTGCTTTTTCGCTGCATTTGCACACAGCTTTTTAGCTACCTCTTTTGACAGAACACCGTCCTATGCCTTGAAGCCATGACAGCTATTTTACAGTTTATTGGGCACAAGACGGAATACCTCTTTTGACAAGAGTTTCTCTCTTTTTTTTTTAAGTAGTTTATTTGTTTTTGTTCCATTTTTTTTATTTCATCTTGGTATGCCCTACAAGATGGCCTTAAGTTTTCAACCAATTTTTTAACATGTTCATGCATTTTTTTTTTTTGCAAAATATGCCAGAGGTTTTGTTTTCTGCAAAAAGGTGGTACTTAATACTTTGAATGGCACAGAATATGTTGGAATGTTCATCCTTGTAGAGCTTGCCGATATAATGTTGATTCGTCAATAGAAGATGAATCAGCTAGTTTCCTACCCGGGGGAGTCAAGCCGCATGGTCGAGCATATTTTCCCAGAATTTTCTTTCAAAAACGGAGGATAGAAAGGTTTCTTTTCCGTGTGTAAAAGCAGAATTTTCGGAAGTAAATTTTTGCGGCGGAAAAAAAAAGGAAATTTCTCCAAAATAACAAAAAAGCAGAAGAATCTCATCCCTGAATTATAAATTAATTTTCAATGAAAGCACAAATTTCAAGCTTCATCCTCCTTCCCTCTAAATGGAATCAATTTCATCCGATATCACAGTATCGAGAGAAACACAACCGAGGTTGTGTCGAATCATCCACTTGCATGCCGACATATAGTGCTGTGATATCACACCCTTTTCCCTCCTGCAAGATGTGCAATGGATTCCTGGTATGTTGTACTTGATGCACATCACATGGCCATGAATTGACTCGATACAAAAACTCAGAAGAAAACATACATAAACACAACTACCATTTTAAAGTGTCATAAAAAGTAGGGATCTAACAAATATTCGGCAAACATTTGGTATTCAGCTCTTTTGTCGAATATATTCAGGATACTTTTTTAAAATACACATTTAACAAAGAATATTGCAAAATTACATATCAGTTTCATAGGTGAATTTAATAAAGTTACATATAAAATATCACTGCAAAGCTTGAAATTATGACGCAAGAATAATTTTTCAGCATTTTCAGGAAGTCTGTTCCGTTTGGTTTCATACACATTTAATGCGAACTAGGGATGTAACAAATATTCAGTATTGCGCCTATTCTGCCCTTCCCCGAATATTCGGTCTGGTCGAATGCTAAGCAGATATTCTCAGAATATATTCAAGATAAAATGTTTTTTAAAAAGTTAAAATATATTTTTTAATAAAGAATATTGCAGAATTACATTCCTTTACCTTTATTATAAAAAAATCTAACATTCATCCAATTTTAAATTGCATAGTACATAAGCGTATTTAATAATGTTATATATCATTTATAGAAGTTGGATCCATATGGTTTCATATATATTACCAGCTTCAGAAAATAAACGGTCACTATATAATGCTTGCAGCTGCTAAAAGTCATTTTCTTGCAAAATTTGTCAGCATTTTTTTTACCAATTAAGTGGACACTCCATCCTACCTATTAGAAGTTCTTTACTAAAATAGGAATTTACTTCTAATTTTAATTTGTACATTCAATTTTCTTTTGTGTTTGCCATTGTCATGTTCTGGAATGATGTCTCTTTTATTTCTTTGAAGAAATCCCAAAATGAGGAAGGTTTCTTATTATTGGAATTAAGGTATTTAAAATATTACAGATATACATAAAAGCATTAACATTTTTTAAAGTTATACAAATAATAAAAAATCAAATTTATTTAATATTTTTTTAATTTAAAATTTGAAAACAATTTCATTTACAATCAGAAGTGAAATCTTTTTTAAAATTTGGTTATTCACCTAGAAATATGACCGAATATTCGGTATTCAGCCAAATCACTATTTGTTGCATCCCTAGTAAAAAGGTGTAACTGGCAATGAAAACTTGATTTAAATTCAAGTGTGTCTTTTTGAAGTGTGTACTCCTTAGGAATATACTAAAGAAAGACAATTTCAACCAATAAGAATGATATATTTAATGAGTTGTGATACAAAAAATGCCACGTCCATTTCTAAAACAGAAATTGTTTTTCATCTTATGGCAGTGCTAAAAAGTAAACATAATCTTGACCATTGCAACCGATTCATAAGTTTAAATGTCAACTTCATTTATTATTTTTTTTTCAATTAGGAGTAACTGTACTTGGGAATTGTACTAATTACAACATATTTCATGAACAAAATGTATTTTTCTTTCTAATAATAAATCCACAAATTATTTTCGTTATTACATTATTTTGGAATATACCTGATGCTCCATTCATTTTTGATTCTATGAAGTTATATTTAAACACAGGTGTAATAGATTCAATCAATTTCAAAATGAAATGTGACAATATGCCAAATAAAATGAAAATGATTATCTGAATACTTCGTTTAAACATCAAATAAATTACATTACGCAATAAGATCTGTACTTGTAGCTGACTCGTATATTGTCCATACCTCACAAACACAAAAAAAATTCCTTAAAAATCATGGTTGATGTTCAGTGATCGAGTTTATTTTCATACAAAAGAATGGTAAAAATGCACTGTAAAAGGATCTTTAGAAGTAAGGTCGTCGGGTGGCAGTAGGAGGTGCTCCTTGAGACCTAAAGGGAGAAACATATATATATATATATTCTCATAAGTAAATGCCACAGTTTTTTTAATAACATGGTTCTTCAAATCAATAACAATAATAAGTGAACAGAAAAAAACAAGAAATGTTTTTGAGGATCAAGTTATTTTTTAAGTTGTGAAGTACTTAAAAAAAACACTACCAGGAAAACATATCCACGCATTAGTTTAAAAATTGGTAAATATAAACAAACGCAATATATAAACAACTATGTTGTTTCAGATTATCTTTACAATGAATGCACCAAGTTCAATGAGCGATTCAAGCATTTAATTAAGGAAATAAACAGAAATCGGAAGTAACTTCAAGCATTAACTAATGACTTTCATACACAGACAGAAGTCCTTGTGTCCAAATTGACACTAACGCATTGAAACTTGACAAAGGAAAATTTAATCTGAAATTGAAATCCATCTTGGCTTCCTTTTACAGCAGTGATTTCTGAACTCTGTCAACTACTTTCTAGGTAAGATGCTTATCGCATACGTGGAGGAAAGAAGGCTCCAGAAAAAACAATCCACTTCTGCCGCTGAATAAAAATATTTTCAAGCAAGAAAGAGACTACACAGTGACAATGGTATCCACATCAGTTCCAGTCAGGCTTGGCAGAAGGTAATTAACCAAGTTCTTAATACCCAACAAATATTAATCTGGAGTTCAAAAAAATTTGAAAACAACTTTTTAAATTCAGAAATAATAATGGGGGTTCCCACTTTTTTCATCCTTAAGAACTGTGGTTTGAACATTTTAAGAAATTCAAAACACATTTGGTTTCTAACCACAGAATAAAACTATTAATAAATTGTACGAAATCTTTAAAAAATGTCCGACAGTTTTTAAGTTAAAGGTTCAAAAGAATATATTCAAAAGTAAAGAGGAAAACTAGTTAGCTAGAAAACTGAAAATCCAGATTACCTAGCCAGTGTAATACGCATCTATGGAGAATAGGATAAATTTTGTGCAAAATCTATTTTATCCGGTTGTCGCAAAATGGCATCATAGTGAAATACCTTTAAGCTAGGGAGAGGGAAAACCACCACATTCCAGCCATGCTATCTACAGTTTAAAAAGCAATTTTTTAAACCCTATGTCTTAAATTGACTATATAGAAGTCAACCTGAACAACAGGGAAAGCACGCCAAGAACCATCAAGATTTTTTTTTTTGTTAACTAATTTATTGAAACAAAACCAAGAAAGGAAGATTTGGCAAATGTTTCCAAGCATTCGCAGCTTGCACAGGTGGACTAAAAACTAACAGAATCCAAATTTGCATGTGAAAATGCAATTTAATTAGTGACATTAAAGATAAAATGTGTTCTAGTTTCTCTTAAACTCACCCAATACTTTCAAAATGGATTAATCTTAGAGGAGTAGTCAAAATAATTAATGTTTCAAAACCCTGGGTTAAAAACATATAGGAAAGACAATTTTGCTTTCTACTGAAAAGAACTACAGCACTTCTTTTAATAATTTCAAATGTTATTGAAATAAACAGTAGTGTATAAACAAAACTGGCTCACATTCTTCCCCCCCCCCCTAAATTCACTGCATTGATCAACATGGAAAGAGTTCCAAATTCTTTTTCAGGATTATTAATTTCAAGATCAATTTGTGTATATATATGACTAGCAGTACGCGCACGGCGTTGCCCGTGGGATCGGGATTTCAACAAAATAAAAAAAAGCCCACATACAATTGAATAAAGGAAAGTTTTAAAAACTAAATCAAAACAGAAATATATATATATTATTGAGTTGGTCCGCCTCCTTTTCCTCTCGACCGAGTACCGTTAAATCCAAATAATGTTAAAAAATTCCAATGTGATATCTATTACACCGCGAGCAAAGTATGAAAGCCAAAGAAATAAGTTAAGATACGCAAATATAATAATCGAAGTCATGGAGTAAATACATCATCTCCTCGCAGAACGCGAAAGTAATGACGTCACCCTGGCCCTTCAGCCAATGAAATTGCCCGCAACGTTCCTGAGACTGTCGTGGGCGGAAGCTTCGCTAGAGGAAACATATCGTTCAACTACCAGGAAAAAATTAATTTTAAAAAAACTAAAAAAGATATTTTAACCATTCTCGTTTTAAATCCGACAGAACCGTTGCAGTTATAAGCTGAAAAAAATTGAAAATAATAGTGTTATTAGAAAGTCGGATGCAACAAATTTAAAAACAGAACCAACATTTAGGTGCAAAACTGACTGATTTTTAAAAAATTCTCAAAATTCAGTAATTTAAGATAGAAATTCAAAACTAACTTCATTAGAACGGAAATCGCGTGCTCTTTCCAATGGTCTATCTATTTTTGTCGTACAATTATTTGAAACCATTCTAATGAGAAATTAGTGCGAAAAATCAACCAAAACAACACAAAACATTAAATAAAAAAAATTCTAGATTAAAATTTAAAATTTCGGCTTCGAGGTGCACTCAGTCACCATTACGACTATCTGTGTGCCAAATTTCATGGCTGTAAGTGCGATAGATTCGTCTGGACATCGCACACAAACATTGCCTTTTATAAGTATAGAAAATCAAAAATACTTACGGGTCATCAAAGGAGTCTCCATACCAATAAGACCTATATAAAAAAATATAAACAATACTATTATTAAGAATAAACTAAAATATCATCAGTAATTCCATACAGAAAGGAAGTTCAAAGATCAATTCAGTTGCTGGTTTTAAAAAGGTATACATGGCAATATTACCGCTATATTATCAAGATCCGTAGCTGGGGGCTATTTCTATATTATCACATAAAAATTAATCCATATTAATGAATGGAAAAACAGGGTTCCCACTCTTAATGAAGAAAAAAATTCAAGGACCATAAAATTACATATTGTAGAAATTGTACATAACTGAATTTTTCACTTGAAAAACTGTAAAACGTGTCTATACACTTGATATTTCAGTTGTTCTGATTTTACAGGAATAAATCTACAAATTAAAATATAAATAATAATAATAATAATAATAATTTATAAAAAATTTCAAAAAAACGACCATGATTTTTTTAAATATTTGACGTCAATAGGACAAGAGACAGTGTAGAAGCAATAAAGAATAACAATAGAATCTTAACTGAAAACTTGAAATATATTGAGATAAAATCAAAAATCGAATCTAATTTATCTTGAATATCCATAAGTCAATCTCAATTGAACACTAACGAAATTTACAATTAATAACTATTTTATGCTTTTTGGAACAGATCTTTTATAAATCTTTATATTATAGCTTTTAAGATCAAGCCTTGCCATTTTAGTAATCAGACATGACACAGGCTTGGAACAAAAAAAAGCTGAACTTTATAAATACGGAATCGTATCAAAGATAAACACCGTGAAGTAAAATAAGTATGATTAATTGAACAATAAATGAATAAATTTATACAAAAAGTGCTTGAAATATTAAAAATATTGTAGAATTATTATTTAAAAGAAAATTAATGGGTGAAAAATGAATTATGTATAAAGATTTGTTAAAATAAAAACTATGGTAAAAATTCTCACTAAAAAATATGGCCCTGTGAAAACTCTTTTTGATTATACATAATTATTAAGATTTTTGTTTCTCATTTTTTGATCTAACAGTTCAAGCTTTCTTTTATGCTCCAGTCTGCTATTTTCCTTCATTTTCTAAATTTTGCTCTCTTTCTTTGATTGGAAGTTTTTCTTTATTTTTTCTCATAGCTATTTTCTTATTATGAAGTTTCTCCTAGTACCATTTGCCTGTTGACCTTAAATTTTTGCACGTTACTATCAATAGCATCACGCAAAAAATATTTTTTCTAAAATATTCAAAAGCAGACTGCTTTTTGCTCATCATTTTGTATTTAACACTCTAAATTGAAGAATACGTGTCAATATACTTTCTTTCTGATCTTTTATCTATAAAATCTGACATTAATTTGAATGTGCACACGGTGCACAGTTTTTTTTGCGTGCTATTCACGTCGTTGGTGAGCGCAAACCCTCCTCTCCCCCAACGCATTACAAAACTTTTAATGCAGATTTTCATTGATCCTAAGAATGACAAAATTCGATACCGAAAACACCGAAATCCACGTCTCCGCACAAGTGTGTCATGTCTGTGTTGACAGACAAACGTTAAGGAACGAAAACTAACAAAAATGAAATCGAAATAACTAACAAAAATGAAGTAAAGAATGTAAAAGAACGCAAAAATAAAATGGCATCCTCACGGAGAGCTAAGAACCTTTTTTTCTCACGAAATTCGGATCGGAATTGGACGAAAAGAGAAAGAAAAGAATACAAGCTTCAGGCATTCCTCCCAATGCTAAACCCCAAAGCGCCGATACATAACTCGGACGCTGAATGGCTTTTCGACAGGATTAGGCGAAATCTTATGAATTCGAAACTCTTTCGCTTTAGAGCCATACACAAATTTTCCCCACGGCGTACAGTTTTTGTTTGCGTGAGCAACCCCCCCCCCCCCTTCCACATTAACAAAAATTTTAATGCAGATTTGCATCGATCCCAAGAATGATAAAATTCGATGCCGAAAAAGCGGAAGTTCGCGTTTCCGAGGAAATGTGTCATGTCTGAGTAATTCAATCACAATGTAATAATGATTCAAACAGAATAAAAACCAAATTTTTAAATCAAAATTAATTTTATTTTTGACCTTCTAAAGAGACAATCAAAAGTAGCTATCAATACATGATTGATTAAAATTTTAAACAGTTGAAATAAATAAAAATAAGTCACTGATATTTAATCTCCACCTAGATACAAGTTTCAAGTCTGAGCAGCGAAATTAACTCTCCGTACTGAAAGGTCCGAAGCGTAATGTGCAACCAACCTATGGTTCGAGAACATCCCCCTCTCTCTGTAAAATTTCCACCTTGGGGGAAAGGGATATTTCCCAGAACTGTTAGGGAAAATCCGAACATAAATTCGCTGTAATCCTCAAAACTGGCCATTAGCATTTCAACCCCAAACCAATTTCTTTCAAATAAAACCACTTAAGATGTCAGGTCTTATTGCGGTTTTTGAGGGGGGGGGAAGGGTGCTCAGAGTATCCTACGAATCAGAAGGTTAAAGCCCCCACTTACAAGAGAGTACTGTTTGTTTGAAAACCCCGAGGGATTCCGAAGGTCACGGACGACCCCTCTTGAACTATTTTACTCTGCAGAGTGTGATAAGCGGCGAGGAGAAACACGAGTGCGTTCCCGGAGTATTTTTGGCGACCTTTATATTTCGCGTTGAGGAGAAAATGGGGGCAGAGATTATCGGCAGTCGCTTAAAAATTCAAGGACCTCATCCTTTTTTCAATGACTTTCAAGGACCTAATTTCATCAAAAATTTTTCAAGGACTCTCAAGGACCGTGGGAACCCTGAAAAATAGTCTTACACTAATGATCACAATAATGAGAATCAATATAAAGCTACATTTATTTTTCAAAACAAAGTGAATTTCAAAAATATGCCCTACAGCAGAGAAATGTCTAAAAATGAATAACAGGTAAACATTTACTCTACGGTGCCCACTTGCTTCTCGCCAATTTTTCTTGGTGCAATTTCATTTGCCGTCACCAAATACTGTTTTGGATGTGCAGTGCACTTTCCATTGCTCTACTGTGCATGCTTCATCTGAAAAGGAGAGATTCAGCATGCAATGTCTTCGGCATTTCAAGTGTGTACCGGGCAATTTTTTAAACTTAAATGTTCAAAAACGAGAAAAGTGTAGTTAAAACTTCACATACCTATTTTAAATTGGACTTCCGCTGTCTGAAGCTAATGGTAGGTTGAAAGAGAACCAATGTTCCCAGAATTCGGAGCCCTAATCAACAATAGCTGTACGAAGCGCACGTAACAAAATGATAAAATCAGACAAAAATCATACCGAAGAATTCCAAACGATTTTTTAATCAAATGAAACAGATCAACGGAACAAACCCATCAAAAGGAATCGTAATATGCCGCCATGCACAGAACACCGATGAAAAGATCAATTTCCGCGCATGAGCAATCTCACTCGTTAAAATCATAATTGCGCAACCAAACCAAATGTTCTCTCATCCCCATCCTTGGCTGCAAAGAGTTGGCGATCCTAACAGGAACGAAGAAAGTGGGCACCGTAGAGTAAATTTTAACCGAATAACAAAAACAGACTAGAGTTGCCCTTTTGTATTATAAGTCCCTTCCCAGTTTCAATTCCATCCCTCCAATGGTTTCATTTATTTTAATCCTAAGATTATGATTTTAGATGCCGAGATGAAGCCTGGCTTGAGTGACTATATTTCCTACCTCCCACAAAACCAATCCAAAGATCAGTGCAGTTATCTAAATCATGTGGGTGGGAGGAAAATCTAAATACACACCAATAGTTTCCGCTTCAATGTCTTCTAGAAGAGATGCCCAAGGCATTCACAAAAAAGGTGTTGCTGAAAAATCACAAGACAATAACTCAAAGCATCAAGATGATATACTTATTGCTTTGAATAGCAGGCAACAGATGAATGCCCAAACTGGGCAAGTTAAATACGAGTCTCATGCTCGTGAAAAGTTTTGATGTTAATGAAGATCAACTTTATGCCATCAGCTTCATCCCTGGTAAAAATTTAATGTCTAATACTACTTTTAAAAAATTAGTGAAAATTACAACATAACTAGACAAAATGCATTGTCCAAGTAATAATGTTCTTCACCAGGGATCAACTTGCCCGTGTCCTTTAAAGTGAAAATAAGAAGTGCTGCTTCTAAATGACCAAAATTAGGAATGCTTCTTCCCGAGTTTTTGATTTCCTCATATGTTTAAAACTAGGACACGTGATATGCAGACAATAACACTTATTTCAACACTTGGAAAAAGAACGTGAAAAAAGGAAGTAAATGAAAACAGTTGTTGGAAAACAACAAAATACGACTAAAAATAGTCAACAAGTACTAAAATGTGAAATAAAGTCAAATCACGATAACTAAAATATGTCTATATAAATCATTCCTAGAATATAAGTTTTGAAACACAAACTATCACTCATATTTCACTCTTCTCAAAAGAAAGAGGCAGCAATGGCCTGGCAACAGATTCAGGATCGAAGAATCTCAGATGCCAGATTCCAAACATCCACTATGAACACATGCATGTGGTGCGAAGAAGGTTGTCTCAAGTGACATGCTTATCCTCTGACCACAGTTCAAAATCATATGGTCAGCCCAAAATAGCTCTTGCAATGTCAAGACAGGGCATTAACGTTATCAAACTCAAATGCCAAAGCAAGTGCAAGGAAGAATCAAGTCCTTGATAATGTAACATATATATATATATATATATATTTAATAAAACTAGCCAAACAAAACTCAAAACAACTACAGTAAATTCTCGATTATCCGGCATTCAAGTATCCGGAAAGCTCAACTAACCGGAAAAATTAGAAAATGAGTTTTTCTAAAAATTTTACATTCCCGCGCATCCGCGCCGTTCCATTCACGCCGACAATTTATTTCTGGAATGCAACG
>BGPR01003925.1:21927-77002 GCA_013235015.1 Araneus ventricosus
ACACAGACTTGTTTTATGGGGGGGGGGGGGGAAAAAAAAAAAAAGGACCCCCAAAAAAAAAAAGGGCCCCCCCTTTACCCCAAAAACCCAAAAAAAAAACCAAAACCAAAAAAAAAAAAAAAAAAGGTAAAGGGACAGAATCGGTAAAAAAAAAATACTCATGGGAGTTACTTCAGATTGTGGTAAGCCTCTCTCTTTTCTCTTATTTATTTACTCTCCGATACCGGCAGATGTTGATTCCGATTACGTAATATCAAGTTCGGGAGAATTGGAGGCGCGTGTATTGCGCAATAACCCTTGCGATTTTTTAAAAGATAATTAGGTTTGATATTCAGTCTAGGATTTGTTTATGATCACTTAAAAGAGTTTTATTATGCTTGCTGAGTAGAATATTTTTCAGTTTTATCGGCTACTTTTTTGTTTATATTTTTACAATCTATATATTTACGGTAAAAATTTGGCTACAGATCATACTTTTTTTTTTTATCATCAATGTTAAATTAAAATCTTCATATTATGTTTTGTAAATGCAATATTATGGAAGATACAGAAGTATTCTTAAAAATTATATTTAATGCACATTTGAAAATGGCAAAAACAAATCATTTGGCCGAAAAAATCTTTAAAAGACAACCCCCCCATTTTTCCCGTCACACTCAACTATCCGGATTTTTCAAGTATCCGGAAATCGGCGTTTCCCGAGCATGCCGGTTAGTTAAGCTTTTACTGTATATGAAAAAAAGCTGGCAAATGCTGCATTATATTTGTAAGAATCTTTGGTTTATAGAAGGATCTCAATCCTATGAAACAACTTTCATTTTAAATGTAGTTCTCTTCTACAAACTAATAAATTTTAAGATTATATCAGTCACTTTTAAATATTCTAGGATCATTATCAGGACCATTACATACTGCACCATTTTTCCCATACTGTGAACAATGACAGAGCTGTTGCTATATAACAGGAAATTCACTAAGTGATCAAAGTTGTCATACATGGCTCAGTGTTACTTTTAAGTGGCTATTTTAAAAGTAACTATTCAAGCAAAATCTCCTTTTTAAATTTAAAAGCCAGTGAGAGTATCTAAACCTTCTAATCAGCCATTTCTTTTGAGCAAACATTCAGCTCTGAAAAATGAGATGTTTAAATAAAATAAGTCGCAATCAGACACGCAATTAATAATGATAATTATTTTTAAGTCAAAATTTAAGAAAACACGGAAATAAACATAATTAGCGACTTTAGAGTTGAGCTTTAAGGTACAGAAAAATCCAACCCAGCCGTTCAGAGAGACTGAGTAATTTGAACAAATAAGGGAGCATCAAATAACTGGATTTAAACTTCAGAATTAAAATGGAATTATTTTTTTTAAAAAAAGGGAAATTTAAAAACAACTTTTTATACGAGACTAAAAAACGTACCAAGATAGGAATTAAATCGTGAAATGATTCTTACCTGCCAGCGCTCGGCATCTGTGGAGGGGGAGGAGAACGTCGAGAGTAGAGATAATCACTAGTGGAAGGGTAAGTTGTTGCCCTTCTTTCATACAAATCCCTTGGAGGAAGTGCAGATGGCCTGGCATAAGGGTCCCTAGAAGGCATTGAATATGGTGATGACCTATATCCATAATCATCACGGGGCATAGCCATGGAAGGACGGTCATAGGGCATAGGATATGGACGCATCCTAGAGCTCATACTGCTACCACCATAACGATCTGGGTAAAAGTCGTCTACTCGATCTCTACCTCCAAATGGTGGCCCATCATACCTGTTGTAACCGTTTGAATATCCACCACCTCCACCTCGTGGATATCCTCCTCTTCCTCCATAGCCACCACCTCTTACACCCCTGAAGAGATTAAAAGTTTTACTTTAAAATCAAATAATGCACAAGAGGTATAATATGTTAGTAAAGCATCTTACACACAAATATTATTTTTACTTATCCAACCATAAATGAACCTTGACTGCAATGCACAAGGTCTTTTGTTTGCTTTAAATGAAACTGCAGTCTGGCACGAAACCTCTTAACTGTTTAAAATATATCTGAACTTGCAAGATGCATCAGTAGTCTTAAGATGTATCTGGCAGTGACAAGATGAACAAAGATGGAAGCTGCGACTTGAAGGTTCAGTCCCTCTAATGAAGAACATAAGTCACTAATGCTGCAAGCTCTTTACTGTTCTCTCTATTAGCTACAGATGGATTTCCTGAAAGTACTAATACTAATGAAGATCACAATAGTGCACAAAATGTAGCCAGATGGGAAATAACAATACAAACATTAAAAAAAAAAAAAAATGAAATTGAGTGTTTATCAAAATTAAAGAAAAAAATCGTATTCTTTCTCTCTCTCTCTTTTTTTTTTATCTCTTTGGATTCTGATATGAATCAACCTTGCATGTTGTCAGTGCAATTACGAACTAATTACCAAATTTTTAAATATATAAACCATACTTTACATCAAAACAAAGATTTTGGATAAGATGAATGCATTTATGACAGTTGTTCTATTAAATATGACATGGGTCTTACAACTAAAAAATTAAACTAAGAAATTTCAACTGAATTATATTATTTACAACACACAATCATTTAAAGATAAACAGAAAACTCCTCCAGTTCTGAATTTTGAGAGAATTTTATATGATTGAAAAGAAATCCTAGGGTTTTGAAGGCAATTTTAACTTAAGTCCAATACAAAAAGAATCTGCCAAATCAAAATATGGTCAAAGCTTTCTTTTCAAAACTTCACACAGGCATTTATCTTTCAAATTTAGAAAACTGTACGAAATTTTGTTAGAAACACAGTGAATTACAGTGCACTCCCCTCCTTCCTCTTCTCGGAAAATTATACACAAGTTAAAGTAAGAAGTTCTCATTATTCGCACCTCTTATTTTGTCACCTTTTAAAAGTAACTAACTACTAAGTATATTTGATAGATTTTAGAAATAAATAAAAAGCTTAACAGACATCATTAATCTTGAGCCTACTGGCTAGTAGAAAAACTCAAACATTCTTTTAATTCAGGTACTTAAAGGAAGAAAACTGCTTAATTGCTCAATCATCTTTTCAAATTATAGGAAAAGGTTTGTGGTCTTGGAGATGTACCACATAGGGGGAGGGGGTAGTAAGTTCAGTCTTTAATTATGTCTGTTCATTTTAGTTTTAAAAATTTATAAATTAATGAAATATCAGTATTTTGTTAAATTAAAATCTTATTTATACAAATTAAAATGCTTAGCATAAAAATTTTGGCGAATAATACAAAGCTCAATAATTCAAAATTTCTCAGTTGAAACATTTCTTAGATTCAAATTTAGAACCTTTAACTCATTAATTATTTCAACAATAAATTATTTTAGTGAGCTCAAAAGCAAATATTTGTGAATAGCTTTCCCCTCCCCCCATCCTTTTTTCAAAAAATTTCAAATAATTCATTCCAGACTCAGAACTTGAACACAATTAAAAATTTAATAAGTGCATTTTACCTGTAGTTTTGTTAAATATATTGCATCTTGTTATTTAAATCATTGTAAATATGCTACAAGTCTTTATTTGAATTTGATGTTTTTGAGTCTACATGGAAACAAGCTTATTTGATGCAAAAACATGAATTAAGTATACTGTTGACCTATTCTTTAATGTTATACTCAGCTAAAGCATCTCGTTAGTGAAAATAGTAAAGCAAAGAATAATACAATAAATAAATTACAAACCTTGACATTCCACCTTTTGCACGACCAGGTGCACCAGGCTCTGGATGCAACTTGCTTTTGCTTTTCTGAAAGAAAACAAAATATGAAAGACAATCATTAATAACTGAAAATAAATCAATTTAAAATGAGAAGAATAGTTCAGTTATTCAAACCTGACATATTTAGGCCACTAACAAGCACTAATAAGATTAAATGGTAATAAAACTTATATGGACTTATCTCAAATCCTTTGTATATGTGCATGGAATCAGCTTTTAGAATTTATTTAACTTTAATGTATTACTGCTAATATTTTAATATTTCCTTCAGCTCAAGGGGACTGAGATACCTCAGGCTGACAGGAGGTTGGAACCTCCACCTATTTAGTATATATAAATACAAAAAAGTGCTAAAAGGAAACATCTCTGGATATAAGCAAAACATGAAAAAATATGTGTAATAAGATCCATTCTGGAAATATAATAATTTGTCATTAATTCTTTGCTCAATTTTATTTTTGGCACTTACGTACTAACACCACCGCAGCTGAAGTTGCGCTAGTGCGCCAATAAAGAGCAATCTTGTTGTTCGCATACAGCAACCTCGTTATTCGCACGCAGTTATCTTTAAGATTCCTTGTTGTTTGCTGATTTTTGACACCATTTTTTAGTGCTACGAAAATGCGTATTTGGGATTTGCCAAAAACAGAAGAAGATGCCATTTTATTTTTTCAGGAGCGAAATATTTTACCAAAAAAACGAAAATGTACCAAGGTGAAAGAAAATAGAGATTGTTTTGAATCTATGTTAAACTCTACATCGGCCTATTTTCCACCGAAATCAGATTGACTACTTTGTTTTTTAAATGAAGTGTTTTGATTTTAAATAAAGTGTTTTATTTTATGACTTGTGGCAAAAATTTTAGGTGTAAATTGGCGGCAATTGAAAACCACAAAATCTGTAGATGTGGTGGCGTTAATACGCAAGTACCTTATTTTTCAAATCCCACATAGCACCAATTTTTTTTTTTATTTTAAAGAATTTAATTTTTGCTTTGAGGGGCAGCTCCTTGCGAGTAGAGTTTTGGTCAAATGAAAAAAAAGCTCTAGAAATATAAAAATAAAGGTTTTTTAAAAGTGAAAGAAAATATCTGTGCTATCATATCATACAGAAAGCATTCTTGAATTGAGGAAGAAGTATATGGATAAATGGTAAAAATTAGAAGTTTGCATAAATGACAGCAACACGCCCAACTCCTACAGCATTAGTTTGCAAGCAAATATGTCAACTTAAAAGCATTTACTACAAAATTATAATTAAATGAATTAACACAACTTCAGAAATATCTATACAAAATTTCAGCTCCAAGCAAGACAAACTGAATTTAAAGCTTTAATACAAGTTTAATGTAAAACATTTAACCACAATTCTCTCAAGCTTGGAAGCAAAATTACAATACTCACCTCAACACTCAAAGAGGAACCTCTGAAGTTGTAATTGTTGAGAGCTTTTATAGCATCTTCAGCTTCTTCTGGAGTGCCCATGTGCTGTAAATAAAATTTAATTAAAAATATTAACAACACCTGTCACCTCATAGAATATTATACATAAGACACATCAAACTCGTTGCCCGCAACGTAAATTTTGGGGCCCATCAGCATAATGGCAATATCTTAATATAAAATATGAACCTTAAGTTTGGTTTTAAGAATTTCCAATAATGCATCGTTATTAATGAAATTTAGACTAGTTAAAGTATAGAAAAAATGGCTTGCAGATATTTAAATCTTACTAATCACAGGTACACTTATCAGATTTTCTCAATGAAAACAAAACAGTTAACTAGTCGGATGCAATCAGAGGCAATTGAGATTCAGTTCAATCTCGATTACAATTATCAAATCTCAATGAAGATGAAATGTCTGAATTTTATAAACATTTGCCTAATCAGGTCTGGAAAATTTTGAATAGATCATTTCCATGTTCCAAGATTACTAACCAATGAAAAGAGTTATTTTTGATTACAAAGGATATTTCTGTTTCGTAGAGATAGATGGCAGTAAAGAAGGTGCCAAGTGACAAGGCAAATGAAATATTGTAATTCCTTTGGACAAATTCAGGAATATTTTCTTCTTGCAGTCTACATGAACTTTAACCTTCTCTATTTGACTCAAGTTAACATCCGAGTTCGACATGCCTGGTATACAATATACGAATATTTTGAGCAATTTCATAATAAGTTTTTTTTTTACTTACCACGAATCCATATTTGTTTATGACATCGCATTCCTTGACAGTACCGTATTTCTCAAAGAGAGTCAACAGATCGGCATTGGTGCAGCCATCTGGCAAATGGCCAACAAAAAGTTTTGTACGCTAAAATTAAAAAAAACGTTAGTTACTTATAAACAATAAAAACTTTACAATGCATTATCATTTACTTAAAGAATAAAAAAATAGATTTCAGAGTATCTAGTATGAAATTTCTCTTTATAGAAACTACAACACTAATATTTAATTTAAAAAAAAACAAGGAAGAAAAAATTGAATACAGTAAAAGCTTAACTAACCGACATGCTCGGGAAACGCCGATTTCCGGATACCTGAAAATTCCGGATAGTTGAGTGTGAAGGGGAAAATGGGAAGGGGGGGGGGGCGGTAGATTGCAGACTTTTTTTCTTAGATTTTTTCAGCCAAATAATTTGTTTTTGTCATTTTGAAATGTGGATTAAATATAATTTTTAAGAATACTTCTGTATCTTCCATAACATTGTATTTACAAAACAAATTATGAAGATTTTGATGATGGAAAAAAAGTATGATCGGCAGCCGAATTTTTACCGTAAATATGTAGATTGTAAAAATAAACATATAAAAATAGCAGACAAAACTGAAAATTATTCTACTCAGCAAGCATAATAAAACTCTTTTAAGTGATCATAAACAAATCCCAGATTGAATGTCAAAACTAATTAATTATCTTTTGAAGAATCGCGAGGATTATTGCACAATATGCGTGCCTCCGATTCTCCCGCACATGATATTACCCAATCAGAATCAACATCTGCTGGTATTTGAAGAGTAAATAAAGAAAAAGAAAGATTTACCAATCTGGACTACCCCCCCCGCGCTTTTTTTTTTTTTTTTTTTTTTTTACCTTCTTTCCCTTTACTTTTTTTTTTGGTTATTTCGTTTTTATGTCTCGTTTTTCATGGAACTTAGCCAGAGAGTGAGCGCGTGCTAAATTTTGGCGCGCTAATGTAAAATTTTTAGAAAAACTTATTTTCTAATTTTTCCGGTTAGTTGAGCTTTCCGGATACTTGAATGCCGGATAGTCGAGAATTTACTGTATGTAGTAATAAGATTACAAAGCTTCATATCCATCATCTTATCTAAAAATGACGTTATTTTATGTCACAATTAGTAAATAGAGTAGAACCCTGGGAATCCGAAACTTCAGAAAATCCAAACATCTTTTTTTAATTTTCTGAAATTTTTTTTATTAAAAAATGAAGAAAAATAACAATCAGGAATCAGAAACAAATCTAATGTTTATTCCTATTTTAAGATAAACATTTGAATTGGTATTTAAGAATGAATACAGCATCTTAAATAGTAGAAACAAAAGTGGTTATCCTCTTTTGATATAAGGAACTAAACCTGCTTGATAATACAAATCGCAACTAGCTCTTTCCATGCTCTTTTTAAACAGCACTAAAAGTCAATTCTCTAGTATATCAGGAATATTTTACCGAATTTCCCAAAATCTGAACAGAAGTCGGCCTCAATTTGTTCGGATTTCCAAATTTTACTGTATACCAAAAACGCTTCAAGGCGATTTTCACTTATACACATAAAAAAAAGACAAATCCTTGTGCAACTAGCAAACATGTATTTGATTCATTGCTTTAGTTCTAATTCCTGTGATGGCAATGATTTTTATTTTCTTTTTGCAAGATAATCATTTTAAGTCTTTAACATTGTTTCTGTTGCAAGAAGTTATGAAACAAAGAGAGGTGTAGCAGATTCTTTTTAAGACAGATTTCTGAATGGAATGAGAAGACATGAGAAGGGGCCTGAAGTTTAAAAAACAGAAGAAAAACATCTGCCAATTATGAAGAAGTAGTAATGAATGTTGTTAGAAAATCGAAGGTCTATTATTTATTTATCGCCAGTTATTCCCAATGCACAAGAAAATTATTCTGACATTACGACAAAAAAATGACACAAATGGGAGCATGAATATTTATGCTAACATGTTTAACGCAGTTATTACCGTTTACCATTTGAATGATGGACGTGCAAGCAATTTCGGTAATAAAAATTTTTCATCCCATCAATAAACTGAATTTCATATTGAATAATTCAGGTAAATGTATCTAAATTTACTTAAAAATCAACCGAGATAAAATGAGTGATAATATATAAAGTGCAAGGGGATCACCGTTTTAAATTCACTTTGTATCATCAAATTAGAGTCTTGGGATTCTATTTTCTTTTTTAGTAAATGTCTTTATCAAATAAATATAAGGACAAGTACAAACTGAATATCAAGTATACCACAGAGAAAATATGAAATATATATAAATATTGGCATTTACAGTAAGGCTGAAAATAAGAAGCAATATGGGTTCTTTCAAAAATTAACAAGGTACTTTCACATTAACTGAACCTCAGACAAAACTGCCAAATGTTAGTGATAGCTTTGTTGGCTATAAATATTGATGTTAAAATAGTATAATGCCAACATTTCATCTCTCCAAGGTTTGAGGTTTTGTTAATGAAAATACACCTTTAATAATATATGATTAAAAAAAATAGTTCATACTTACTGGTGCAGCCATATTCAACGATAAAGCTGTAAAACAGAATTAATAAGAGATTAGTTATCTATGTATATTCTAAACATAATACATAAATGATGCACACAGATATTTTTTTAAAAGGGAGAAAGCAAGAAAGATGAAATTTATTATCAACATTGACAAACAGATATAGGGTCATTCCATAGTATTTATGTGTTGCGTACGGGACATTTCACAGCAAAATTGAGATATTTTTACATTTTTCAAAGGCAAAATATAAATGAGAAAGTTTGCAATTATTTTTATTGTATTATATACCACTTCAACTTGATTCCTGTGAAATTTTTTTGTTTGAGCCAGTAGTTTTTTTTAAAAAAAATTAATAAACTTTTGTTGCGTACGGGACATCACAAAAAATTGTTTTAAAAGTACCTCCAGCAATTTGGATTTTGCTCTGAATCTATTAAATATTTTCACAAATAAATTTAATGAGTAGAAGCAGAAATATACATTTTATTAATTAACTTTAAAATTATTTTTTAAAATTGTGTCATTAATTAATGAAAGCTAATTATTTCTGTTGCGTACGAGACAAGGCTGTTTGTTGCGTACGGGACCTATGATTTGAAGTAAGGAATTGTGAACTAAAATGTAATACAAATGTTAATTTAATGAATTTACTAGCTCTATTAATGTATTAAAACTTATGGTTAATTATATAAATAAAAATAATTAATGATTTCTTAAATATTTTAATTGCTATATTATATAAATTAGGGGATTTTCCATACATAGCTCCATTTGAAAAAAATGGCATTTAAAAATAAAATACACGTTTTATACAAGTCCCAGAACATCAATAATGTCTTCAATTTTTTTCACTTCCTCCATTGGTAACGAAAAATGTCCCCGGCTATTAATTGGACTTGGTGCTTTTTGGAGCTTAGTCATTATATTTTTTTTTTTAGGATTTTATCCTTTTCTGGGATGTGTGGCCAGGAAAACTTGTTTTTGCCTAAAGGTTTCATAAAGGATAGATAGAGATATTTATCATCTATGTCCTCCACAACTCCTGGCCACCAATAATCATCGTACATGACCGATACCCAGTCTGATTTTTTCAATAACTCAGTACATACAACTGAGCTAGGCTCTTTACAGGGTATCTGCCAAAATACAGTGTTACAAAATCATGAATTTCCATGACTTTCCCTGATTACGGCCAATAATTTTCCCATGACTTAGAAATGCTTTAGTTAAAGTATACACGAATTCAAAGTTTTATGTAAATGCAAACAAAAGGTATGCGTTTGGAGATAATACAGGAATTTTGGGATAGAAAAAGTACTTATAAATGTTTACAAACTCGTGTACATAGAAATAAATTATTGTATATCCATATCTAATCTAAGCTTACTCATATAGAAGTTTTGTAAATGCAACCAAAATTTTTCCAATTCAATAACTTTAGCCAAATAATAAGAAAGTAAATTAGCAGTAAATAATGCAATTGTGATGATTTTTCAAAAATATTTAATGTATCACAATAATGATCATTTACATTTCTGTATTAATCTCAAAAATTAATGTCTCAATATAAAGTTCTTATATTTAAACTTAATTTGAATCTTCACAGTGAGGATTTTCTCGTTTCCTCCAAAATTTGCATTTTTTCTTCAAATTCAGTTTCTTCCTTATATTTTCCAATCGGATTTTCTTTTTCTGATTATATAACTGCTGCAATTCATTTTCTAATTTTCTCTTTTCTTGTGTCTTTGATGCTTTTTTATCTAAATATTCTTTCCTCACTAAATCCGCTCTATACAGATGCCTCACACCACGATCAGCTAACAGCACTCTTTTAGTAATAGAGACATTTTCAACTCCCCCAAGAAATTTAATTCCATCGTATGCTCGTCTTTGATTAACCAAACTTTGTTCGTTCAAGTTTTCAACTAGCATTGTTTTATTGACAGAGAAGCCCCTTTCCACTGAAGCATTTTCATGGGAGAATATAAAGCATAATTTTACAACCTCCCATTTTTTTTTTTCCTTTGACAATAATCCATAATAAAAGTTATTGAGCTCTAGATTGCACTCATCAGACAAAAAAATTTTCAAACTCATCCAGATGTCTTTCTGTGACAACAGAGCAAAAGGGTACATATTGGTGTTCCTCTTTCTGCCACTGTCTCGGTGATTTGGTTTGCATTATGTAGTACTTCAAGAACTATGTTAAACCGAGTTAACCCAATATTTGAATTATTCAACGTAACAGAAGGATGCAACATAGATAAACCACTAACAAGTTTATATTTGAGTGGGCTCTTATCAATAATTTTTGAGCCAAATTTTGCAAAATTTTCTGACAGTCCAGAAAAAAAAAGCTTTGTCTTGTCAGCTAATTTTAACTCTTTCAAGTATTTTTTTTAGCTCCAAAGCCAATATCTATGTTCTTGACTTCCAAGAGACCAGCTTTAGAGTTGAGGTCAAGTTTCAACAACGCTGAGCCCTCAACAACTTTTTCAGGCTTGACAAATTTTTTTTATGATCCCTCCTAACAGCATTCTGCATAAAGTAGGGCACACACACTTTTTCACTTTGAAAATTTGTCAAAAAAAGTTTCACATTGTAGTGACAATGACCTAACGAAAGCAAGTTCGCATTTTATGAAAGGATCTTTCATAGACGTTTTCAAAGAGACCTTAAGTCTGCTATCAGTATATTTTAATTGTGATAGATACTTCATGACTGGCTCAACTATTTCAATGGCTCTTGCTATGCAATCACTGTTTTCTAGCCATCGAACAGCACAAAATGTTTTCAGAAAAATAGAACAACCTGTAATTCTCGTAAAATCTGCTCTTCTAGCTGGAGAATCCTTACATAAATAATTTAAATTTCTTAAACTTACTATTAGGCGATTAAAACCTAGCGAATCCATGACAGCCTATAGTTTTTCATGACTTTTACTCAATTTTTTCTGAAAATCATGACTTTTCATGACAAATTAAACCATTATCCAAATTCATGACTTTACCTGACTTTCCAGGTGCGCGGAAACAATGTCTTTATCTTGTACAGGCCATAAAATCTGTATCTTTTCATCAGGATCCTTTTTATCAGAAAAGCAAGAATGCTTCCAAAGGCCCAGACTGTCTGCACCTACTGGTTGGGCAAAATGCATGCTATGTATACCTAATATCGGAGTAGCACCTTCCCATTTTTCAATTAATGCAAACCTAGTTATGCATCTCTGAATGTCCTCTCCACTTATGTATTTAACATTTATATGGGGTGCCTCTTTTTCCGCAATTTTAGAAAACTCAATTGCTGTATTTATTACATTCTGCTTGCGCAATATACAAAACCAAACGTTTCTCTTAACTACAGCTCCTAAACCATCCACTGCACCTTTTCCATGTGCAGTTCCAGTCTGCAATAACCCCATGGTAATGCGTGTGAAGCAATAAATTTTGCATGTTGTATCGATTCTTAAACTGGGCACCACATCCATCAGACCAGAAATGGACATGACTAAATGCCACTGTTTGTTTCAAATCTTCAATTATTGCAGAATTGAATACAAATACTGCATCTTTTGTATGATTAAGGTCATCAGACCAACAACATAGTTTTTATGTTCTAGTTTTTCATTATTTCTATAATATACAATACAGATAAATAATGTTACTTGGGTTGAATTCCAGTGAGCTGCCATAATTTCCCCTTGCTGTTTTATTGTAAAATTTTCCGCAAAGTCTTCATGAATAATTATATACACAACCTTTAGGTTTTCTTTGAGGTATTTAAACTCTGCAAGTTGTTTTTGTGCCGTATAAACATGCAAAGCGAAAGGGTTCAAAAGGCTGATTAATTCTTCCTTTGCCTGTTGTAAATCGCAAGCAATTAGTAGGACTGTGCCGATTTTCGATGCATCGGAAAATATCGATGTTATGCAATCATCGCCGTTCCGATGTTTATATTGTCGTTTTTTTCGAAGCACCGGAAATTCCGATTTACCCGCGATGTGTACAATGTTTCCCGATGCATCGTAGACATCTATGTTCACACGCGCTGCGAAGAGCAATTGTTCCCGATCGTGCATCGATGACCGCAAGCGTGAGGCATTTCCCTGATCATCAGTGATTACCGTGGCGTATCTTTCCCCATGTTTCTTCCATCGTGACTCATCAAGCAGAGACATACGTTGAGAAGTGCAGATCGTTCCGCTGACATGATGAATCCCGATGTGATCGCGAATGAAAACGATGAAAATAACTCATCTCGAGAATTGAGGAAGTGTTTTGTCTGTTGTAGAATCTCTCAGTCATCGAAACGTGCATTACTTAGTGTAGCCTCGTGCTTTCTGCTAATCGTGTAAATTCTCTGATGTTGTTTTAAGTACAAGGGTATAATTATCAATCCTGCCGTTCACCGTTTGTTTGGTTGAAGATCGTATTGTTTTAAATATACAATTTATTGTTGATAACTAGACAAATTTATAGCATTTTTTGACACTTTATTTGTTAGGTAACTAAGGATTGAGTTTATTATAAGCATATAAATGCCTTAATCAACCACCCAGAAGTGTAAGAATGCAAAATTAGGCAATAGTAAGTGCGAAACATCGCGATGTATCGAAATATCGTGATGTTAGAGTGGCGATACGTCGCGATGCTAAAACTTTAACATCGCCCAGTCCTAGCAATTAGTTCTTTCTTCATCTTTCCTTCAATTCGTTTCCACTGATAAAAGTTAGTCTCCATATCTTCTTCACGGTCATTTTCATCAAAATTTATTACCGGATTTACCCATGCATCTACTCCACATTCTTTACAATTTCTTTTACAACAATTTAAAGATTTGTTGTCACAGACTGTTTCTTTCATTGCAATTTCTGTATTAGTTGGCAATTTCACAGTTTTATTGATCTTATTTAGACAATCTAGTAGCATCTCAATATTTTCATGGTACATACACATGCAAATTTCACGATCTCGCCGAGATACTGGAAATACTTCAGCAGGACGAAGTGCAGCAAATGTACTAAACCCTATGCATATTTTGGCTTCTTCTTTAAACAGTTAATATGCTTCTTTCAACTTCATTATTAAAATTCGTTTTTGATACTTTGTTCTTTTTCCTGTAACAGGATCCTTTACAGAAACATATTCTTTCTTTCCTGGCAAGATTCTGCTTATCGAATCTTGTTTGTAAAAGTCAATCACTTCCTTTTTTTGATCTTCTGAAAGTGCATCTATCCTTTTCTTCCGAGCTTCCTTTTCTTTATTTACTCCATCAGATAGTTTTATATTAATTTCCTTTGAAAGAGCCTTAATTTTACCTGGTGTCCAATTTTTGACAACGTCTTTAATAATTGGTATTTTAGTTGCATTTGATGGTAATAAATTTTTAACACGCTTTATATCTTTTCCCAAAACTTACAGTGTCAGCATGGAAGTTAAGGGTTGTTCTTCAGATATGATCATATCTTGACATTTCGTGCTCCTTTCAATTTCTTTTTTCTTGGCTCTTTGGGCTCTTTTTCTTTCAGTTTCATACTTCCTCTGTAGATATAACTCTTCTTTATTCATAGTTGACTTTTTCTTTTCCCTGCATCTCTTAATTCTTTCCCTTTCTTTGACTTTATCAGCCATCCAGGTGCCTTTATCATTTTTTTCTTTTCAGCCGATGTTTTCTGGATCTTTCTGTAGAAGTAGGAGCCATGTTGCTTCTTCTCAAATTAGGATTTATTAAACTTTTAGTTAAATATTATATTTAAAATCCAAAATAAATGAAAATGTATTTAAAATGCTATTGCACAATAAATGATCACAGTTTTATCCTTGTTTTCTGATGAAAATCAACTGATTACTTAAGATTATGTTTTGTAACATTTCAAGCTATGACTCAACTAATGGTAGCTATAAACTAACCACATGTGTTTACTTGTACATTTTTTGTAATAGTGCTGTCATCTGTGAAGAAAAATCATAAACATAGTCTAAAAATTAAATTCTGCATTTTGTCCCATACATAACTGATTTGTCCCGTACGCAACACATTTTTATTTATCATGCCCAGCTTCTAAATGAAAAGGTATAATATTTTAATTGAATAATTTAGGAAGCTAGTCCACCAGTTGAAGAGAAAACAAAAAACTGTTCAGTTGTCACCAGTATTATTAGTTAAAAAATAAGCTCAAAATTGTTTCGTACGGGACAAAACGAAAGTAATCATTGAAAGTTTATTATAAAATATTTTTTTAACTTTTTTCTTTTTATTTCATATAATGCTACTACTAAAAGGGTTTAATGAAACATAGGAACTTTGAAATAAAATATTTTTTGAGTTATAGTTAAAAATATAATGTCCCGTACCCAACAGAGTTTTCTACATGGCTGCAAACAAAATGCTCTAATTTTTGTTGGGTTAAAAATAAAAGATTTTCTGTCTGAAGAGATTTCAAGCTTTAAAATGATGTATTACAACTTATTTTTTTATGAAATTTTTTTTCAAACTTGTGAAGTCAAATACTGTGGAATGACCCTATATGTAAAATAACTCATCTCTGCCAAAGTAAAATACTTTAATTGAAGTTTCATCATTTAATGATATATCACACAATAGAGAATCAAATTATAAGAAACTATTCCCAGAATAGACAACTGAATGACAAATTTCATATAACACTTATTACTAAAAGCTTTTATAATAAACATAACAGTTCTAAATCCTAATATTAGGATAATTTATTTAAAAATAAGAAATCTAAATACTGTTAAGTAGTAATATCAACTAAATTATTCATTAAACATACAAGGCTTAAAAACAGATCAACAGATGAGTTATTGATTTTATCAAAGTAATAGAAGCAGATTTCTTAAAATTATTATTCATGCATGAGGCATATGACTTAAAAATGAAACTTATTTCTTGGATTTTTATTAGAACCTGAATAAACACATTTCAGAATTATCAAACATTTAAATTCAACACAATATCAATCATCTGACTTATTATTAAAAATTACTTACAGGTAATTAAATACAGGCGACTGCAAGTGATAAAGATGGCTAAGAAATGGTCACAACATTAATTGCAAAACTTCTAAAAAATAAAATACAGTTGTCTATTGTGGGTGAAAATAAAGGAAAGATGAAATTTTGGAGATAATTTTTAGAATCGTGATGTTTTTTTTGTAACTTATTTGCTCCTCCTTCATAAATCATTTAAACAAAACACAATTTTAGACAAATTAAGCAGATATTTCCTTAAAATATAATTCTGTCGAAAAGGGTTAATTGGAAAATATGCATGCGATGGGAAAAACTATTTTTTCTAGTTAAATGCCTACCATAGCAATTTTTATTGCAATTACGTTATATGAAACATTGCACATACAAAAAGCGCTTATTTAATTATTAGAAATTCGATAATAAGCATAACCAACATTGGAATACTTCTGAAACGGCATCACAAACAAAAAATAGGCTTAATACCATCAACATTTCTCTTGCTTCTTTGAAAGATTAAATTTGAAAGATAACACACCAATTGCGCATTACCAACTGAAATTCATTGAATTATCGCGAAACGAAACGAAACAAACATCATCACAAATTAACGCTAGTATTAACTCCTGCATTTTTCTTAACACATTTGCTGTTCATCCTTCGCTATGTATCATGCACAAATATTCAAAAGAAAAAACATTCACGGTAAGGCTGTGAAACAGTTCATTTTCACCATAAATAACTAAATTTTGCAGAAGCATACACAGAGTTTAAACATTTTCATCACATCTAAATTACTAGCCGGTACAATATCATTTCGCGCGCTCCAGAAACTTAATATTCAATACAACACTCTCCAATCGTTACAAGGACGATACATGAAACATTAGTCAACAATATGAGAATGAAATTGTATTAAAATAGATTAAAAGCATTAAAATATGAAGTAATTCACAAAACTTACCTGGAATTAGTGAAATTAAACCGGTAATTTAAACACAAAAAAAATTTACAACTCTGTAAAATGACGACGGGATTAGATGTTGCCACTTATTCAGTTTAACGTACTAAATTTCTGTTAGGTTTTCAAAAGTACAATCCACAGAGAAGAAGACTCGCTATCGTTCAAGTAATATTATTAGGTTGCGGGGAAACTTTTGAAATTAACCAAAGAAAAGAATATGCAATCAAAAAATTTATAGTTCAATTTTCTACATTGGATCGACTAAAATTAATTAATAAAAAGAAATTAAATTTATAAAATTTCCACTATTCTGACCAATCAGAATGCGTTATACAGAATCACCTATCGCTGAGAAAACCACAATTCAGCCAATGAGGAATCTCGTTAGTTACACGTCTATTCTGGTACCCCGGTTGGGTCGCGAGACGTCACTTTTTCCGCCCGTTAACGACAAGTGCGATTCTCGTACCCGTTTTCCCAACCTGTTGGGGTCTCGCTTGGTCGAAAAATGGACCCCGATTTCTCGCCAGCTCTGTACCTGGCGTGTATGCTATTCGCTAGCGAGAAGCTTTGTTTCGATATCAGAACTTTCGTTTAAAATGGAGGCTGATAGGACGTTAATTGTGTTTAAAAGGTTTTATCGGGATAAATGGAACCCATTTGACCACTCAGAAGAAGAATTCATCAATTACTTTAGATTTTTTAAAAAGTAGTTAAATCTTTTATCGAATTTAAATAATTTAATCGTATAATTTAATTTAATAAGACAATCTAAAGTAATTAAATCTTTAAAAGTAGTTAAATCTTTTACTACTCAATCAAGATAATTACTAAGGATAGTTGATTAACTAGTTAAGATCAATTACTTTTAAAGATTTAATTACTTTATATTTTCTTATTAAATTTCTATATTTAATTTCTTATATTTTTCTTTTGAAGTGTATAAAACTTGAAAAAAGCAACAAATTATGAACCTTCAGTATACAAAATGCTATTTATTTGATGATATTCGGCAATGGCTTTGGAAGATGCGAGGAAAAATGATATGCAGCAAACAATTTTCCAATTTTTGTTGTAGGGCAGATGCTGGGGATTATAGCCTTTGTTGCTTCAAATCCCATAACTCCTATCATTCAAGTTCAAGGGCAGATGCTCCAGTTTTGACCACATTAAGAGAAAATTTGAAATGGAAATTTCACAGTGGATGACTGTTTAAAGCATATTAAATCATACTTATACTATTCTTTAGCAAATTGTATTGGCTTTCTACTAGTTATAAAATTTTTCTGAAGAATATTTTAGATTTTTAGTTATGAATTTTTAAATAAATTAATCCAATTTGCATCAGTTTTGACCACTTTGCACCAGTTTTGGCCACACTAATATTATATTTTTAACAGACATTTTAATGAATTTTCAGCCAAAATAAATCATTTTTATACAATATGTATTTTGGTTCATTATTTTCTGTTATTTTAAATGTGATTTTTTTATGAATTTATAAAGATATGTAATAAAATTTACCTAAGCTGATTTTAACTGCAGATTTCAATTTTAAAAGAAAAGAAACAGGAATGCAGAAAACAATTTCATTTGGTTGATAAAATACAAACTGTATATACTCACATAATGTTTTTTTCATAAAATATGAAACAAAAAATGGGGAGAGGAATAAACTTAAATTGCAAAAGCATAGTTTTTTTTAATCTTACAAATCAAGAATTTGCATTATTATACTCATTAACAATATATATTTTTATAATTTTTAATTGCAACATTAATCAAATTCTTCAGAGTCATTTTTAAAATTAGAGCAATCCATGCACAAAAAAAAATATTCCTCATCACTCGATTCAGGTTCCTTCAGTTGAAATTTTCTAACATAAATGTGAGGTAAACATTCAAAATGGAGATATTTTTGACATTCCATTTTGAATGGCCTCAACTGCATTAGCAACTTTAGATGGTGCGTAGCAAAATCTTTTAATGGAAATGCTACCTGCCTTCTTATTTTTGATTGGAGCCATTACTATGTAAAATGAAAACAAATCTAAATTATTTACTTTTATTTATAAACAAAACTAAAACAGTTACTTTCATTTCAGAAACAAAACTATATCAATTACTTTTTATTTTAGAAACAAAACTAAATCAGTTGCTTTTATTTTAGAACAAAACTAAATTAGTTGATTTTGGACAACACAATAATGAAGCATGTGGCCAAAACTGGAACACTACATGTTACAATTTTGGCCACTTGCATGGCCAAAATTGGCACATATAGTAAATTTAAAGTACCAGTTTTGGCCACCACCCAATTAATCTTAAAAATAATTAATTTTGATATGAAATCAGAATAAAAAGAAAGCTTAACTCAAATCCTAAGGGTAATCAGTTTCAAATCAATCATTTCATTCTAAGAGCCTTATAATGAAAAACTGCAAAACCTTAACAGTTATGAGCATACATACATGATCATGCATTTAATTTTTTTTACAAGCCACATGTTTGAGAAAAATAAACCAATCAGATTGAAAATAGAAAAATAAATAAGGATTGCTTAAAGTGTTGGAATGCTTCTTATTGGTTAATTTGAAATTACTGGTTAATTATTGGAAAAACAGATCCAATGTGCCCAAAAGTGGAGCATCTACCCTATAATTTAAATTTAAGAATGACGCAGTATCTAACTAATTAGATTTTGTAACATTGAGTGTGGAATGACTTTCCTCATTCCAAATATATCATTACAATTTTTTTTATTTGGGTTTTAATTCAAAGAAAAATTGCCGATCCAATTCGGTCAAGAGAAAGAAAAAAAAATCGCACCCTCCTAGAAAGGCCTCCATATTCTTTCTCTGAAATATTTTAATGTGTTTTATTTACTATAATCCATTTTACCTCGACACAGTTCAGTTTGTCTGTAAAGTAAGCATAATTTTGAATATGTATGTAGTTGTCATAACATGGCTCTATGTGATTGCAGTTGAAAGACTAAAATTTTTTAAAAGATTTTAGTGATGTAGATATGAAAATGCAGTTCTTTCCTTTCGGCTAAGTATTAAAATTGATTATAAGTATACAGCATTAAGGAGAAAGATTTTAGGTCCATTATGTAGCTAGATATTGTGTGTTTATTGCTGTTAAAAAATTTAAATGTGATGCCTGCAAAAGAACTTTTATGTTAGATAAGACACTTGAAAACTGTGGCCTTATTTTTAAATTTAGTTGCGGGACAGCTGCTTCTTTGCTCAATCTCAAATGCAGTTAATGTTATTTTTCATAATTATAATATTTAGAAATTTTTTGATTTTGAAAATGACTTTATTACATCAAAAATCTACAAGAAATTGCCTTAATTCTGAAAATTTATTCAAACATTATTTTGATAATAAAACAGTGATGAAAAAATTCTTAAAATGTTGTTTGATCATCTATAAATGTATTTTTAGATAATTACTTTAAAAAAACATTAAGTGTTGAAAATCAAAGTTTCAAACTTCAAATTCTAAAAAGTAATTCTTGTTTGTGAAAAGATTGGGTATTATAATAGTAAAGATTTCAACTTTATTTAGTTAATTTTATTCACTCTATATTACCTTTTTAGCATCTTGCATAAAAAAATACTTTTTACTTTTGTACTGAATTATGATTTTTGTGTTCCAGAGTTTTCTGGCCTTCTCTAACATCAGTAACTTTGTGTATCTCTTCAGTTATAAGCAATAAACTGGTATGAAGTACTATATACATAAAATAGAAAAGATAGTTTATTGATGTGCAAATATTAATAATACTTCTTTACATAAAGGACTTTTATTTGTCTTTTAACTTAAAATGTTTAACATATGTTGTGTCTGTTATGAAAGAACTAGGTAAAAACCATTACATTTTTTTATTAATTTTTTAAATGTATCCAATAATTTATGACCACCCAGTGTAATGAAAATGCCAAGTATGCGCTTGGGGCATCTTCTGAATGGATCTAAAATTCGATGTAGATATACAATATTTGGTTTCAGGACCCTATACCTAAATTTGTTTTGTTGCGATTTTCAGTTATTATGTCCACATACACTCAAAAGATAGATTGATGCACAGTCACCCCAAATGGGAGGTTTGGTCCAAAATATGACACAGATCTACAATTCTGGTAATAAAACCCTATGCGTAGTTTCATCCAGGTAGCTCGTTGCATTGTTGGGTGGTGTTCACATGTACGAGGGACAGCGACACTTCCAGTATATGGAGTTCACCCAAAATTTGATAGAAATACTCAGTTTTGGTGAGAAGATTCACCCACCCAGCTTGTTGCACCTTCGAGTTATCATGTTCACAACCAATAAAAATCTAAAAATGTGGGGTTTTTTACTTGGGCAAGTCTAAAACACAGCGATTCATCAAAATCTCAAGGTTGAATTTTATGACACTACTCCTTTTGTATATGCAAAAGTAATAAAAGTTCATTACAGCAAGTAACACGACAATCCTATTTTAAAATATTGAATTCTCAATAGTTTGAAGACTCAAGCTCCCATGTTGCATCTACTATGACAGGTCCTAGTGTTCTTTATGTACTCTCTCCCTGTCATTCAGTTGTTGGCAACCTCACAGCTTCAATTTAAATAGATATATTAGACTAGAACGGATTAGACTCACTCGGTACACATCACCTCATACCCGTACAAAAAGTATAAATGTAGGAACATTTCTGTTGGAATCAAAATACAATAAAATGAATCCCAAATAAATTATTAAACAAAAGTGTAATGCATCACTTCAAGGTGAGGATAAATTTCCACGTCAATGAAGATTTAAACATGCTGTTTATGAAAGAGATTCCTATGAAGGAATATGGAAAGCACTTTATTAGCAGCTCTCAATCAACACTAAGAAGGAAAACTGTTGAAGTCAACTATGCAAAAACACTTCTAATTTAAAATAACACATTATTGGACTTCCTTGAAAATTACTGTTTTATAAATGATTTAATTACAATATTTTGATAACATAATTTGATGAAGATCTTCAGAACTAGAAAGAACAAAAATAATTTGGAATTGAATCTAAATTTTTAAAAATTCATGGAAACTTTTGAAAATAATTGCATCATATTAATTATTTTATTTATTTATTAATGTCTCTTACTTATTCTGTTAAGTTAATCGATGCACATCTAAAGCTCCCCCAACAGCTAAAATGAGCAAAGTTTATAAAGCCTGCTTTTAGATTCAATGTCAAAACTTCAAAAACCTTCCTTACTACTACTTCCTTACATCAGCATTTTTCATTCCTTTCACACAGACAGGCGAAATTTTCTTATCCTTTTTGAAATAATATTGAATTTTAATCTGGTGTAAATATGTAGTAAGCTCTCATAATAACGAGCCCTAAATTATGGTTGTAAAATAGGTTAAAGACCAATACCTCAAATGCTGCAACTTTATTAACAACACTGCTATAAAATTACTTTCAAACAAACTAAATCAGAATCAATATTTACATCTGTAATGTATTATCTATAATGACTAATTGTCATTGACTAATTCTATGATTAGCTATATTTTCACATAAAAATAATTCAAATTTGGAGAATCATTAAAATTAATATTGAGAATCTATATATAAGAGCTTATTTTCTATGTGTATGTATGTTCATCCCCCCCCCCGCTGGCACCGTGATGGTTTGGACGAGATTTGGGGGAGTGATGGATTAGCACAAGTGGGAGCTTACGCCGTAAAAATTCTGTTAAAATTCAAATTAGATTTATCTAGAATTAAATAGAAAATTCGGACGTTTTTTGCCTACTTTAAAGAATTTTTTGAATATATTTCTCATCGGAGAATAGTAATTGTTATACAAGTCCAGAATATGTTTGTTCTAATTAGAGTAATTTGAAGCTACTGTGCAACTTTCCTAATTTTTAAAATTTTTCAGAAACGCCTTCTTCTGCAAATGATTTGCATCACACAAGACGAAAAATTATCTTCTACGTTTAATTTATTAATTCTTGCATTTCTCTTTTTGTCTTGTCTTATACTATTTTATTTTGCAATGTATATTTCTGACAACATTTTGTTCGTTCTATAGATTTTTAAAAAAATATTTTTAATCAGCAAGACCGGGTAAATTTTGTATAGTATAATTGTACACTGTCAATTTTTTTTAGTTATTGCACATAGAAATTTTCTTTTTCCAAACTTCTTGCATTTTCATTCAAACCCTACTGTTATAAGGCTAGACTTTAAAGTTTTAATTCAACAAGAAAGGATCCAAAGGATGTTTCCCTTTCTTGGGGGAAAAGTTAGTGACAATATTTTTAGAAAAAGAAATGGAAGGAGGCATATGAAAAAATTTGGATCTAGTGCAACGCCGGGTTATCAGCTAGTCTTATACAATTTGTAGACCTGATTAGCATACAAACCAGTATATAAACGTGCAATGTAGCAAAAATAATCCCATTAATTTTTAATGTCTAAGACAAAGAAATATAAATATTTAAACAACAACATGAAGCATTTATTTAAATGCTACACTTGATTTACAAAATTTATAGAACAAAAAGGATCTAATGGCTTACACACGAACAACACATTTTAAATAGTAACAGCTTAAATATTAAATAAAAAATATTTAACAAGCATATTTTTCATAGGATGAATTACTGAAGCAATATTAGATTTAATTTTTAAATAAAAAAATAAAACAATATAGAACTTGTTACAAGAAATTTAAAAAAATAAACCACCACATCTTTTCACAAATTTTATTCGTTTCTGTTTCTACATTGATAAACATCAAGGAAAAAATCTATATTTCTCAAATAAATGAAAATGATTCCTTTACTTTTTTTTTAAGTCTGAAAAGTATAGCGAAGGATACACAGAGTGAGAAAAACCCATCATAAAGTAAACACATGTCTATTAAGAATTGTGAATGACATCCTTCAGTACCAACGGGAAACTGATAAAACAAAACAATAAGCTTTTACGTAATGTACATGGCCGGAATCCTCAATGCAGAGGTACAGATTTTTTTTTTCTTCCCTTTCTAGTTCCAAAAGCTTTGGGAATTATCAGCTTCCAAAGTACTTTATTACTTTCAGCATTTTTAGATGGGACGAACTAAGCAAATTATAGTTAATAAGGAAAGAAAAATGAAATTAAAAAATGTACAGTAGATTAATATGCTTCACAAATGACACTTTTTAAATGCAAATGAATAAAATTTACAGAATGATATAAACAACCTGGGAAAAAAAATCACACTGCTCCTAAATTTCTACAAAAACACAAAACAAATGAAGAATCTGGTTACTTTAAATAAACCAAAAGAGAGAGAGAAGAGAAAGGGGGAAAAAAAGCATTTCAGTAAAAAAAAATACACATTCAAAAGTCCGATTCAAAATCATGATTATACTCAAGCTCATGAATATATAGTACTCCATTTTTCATAGCATCTTTAAAAAAAAGAGAAAAATCTAGATAAATCAGCATGATCAGGTAAAATCAATTAACTGCTAAATTAGAATCACAACTTCATAAATGCTGAAATCCTTTCAAAAGTAAGAGAAGTTAATCTTTGCAATACACACAACTGATGAATTCGCCATGCAATAAAATTGAAAAATTCTGCATGAAAACTAAAAGGTTCCCCTAATGTATCACCCAGTTAAAAATGAAAAAAAAAAGTTACACTCGTCTAAAGAAAAAGTTTAATTAAACCCTCAAAATACTTCTTAAAACAGGTCCACTTTGCATTGCCTTAATTGCAAGAAGGAATTGGTGCACTGCTGCATTAAAGCATGGTAAAGAGCTTGAAGGAGATGTCACAAATTATAGAAATATCTGAAGTAATGTATATGGGGGGGGGTAGTTCACTGTACATAGGAAGAAGCTATTTCTTTTTCACAGGTCCGCGTGGAGGTGTTACTGGTCGACCTGAATTTAGACCTCCATACTGATATTTGGCTTTTTTCTCAGAAGGCTTCAATATCTGGAAAACAAAGATATAAGAACATACTTTTATCTTGCTATTCAATGGCAAATCAAATAAAATACAGATACACAGCAGTGTCAACGATGCGGACACCAATTCAAATTGCCAACTCAATCTTATAGGTTGTCTACAAGAAATAAGATTCATGGCATTCTCGAAAAAGAACAATAGGTTTTACTAGGAAAATACTTTGCTAGAGATTAAATAAAATTTTGCCCGTAGTTGACATTTCCATACAATGTACAATACCAGAAGATTAATCAGTTTTAAATTCTTCTTTACAGTCGTAATAAATACTTATTTTGCACAACTATAACAGAATTCCAAGAATATTTTAATGGTTATCTTTCAAGAGTAATTATAAGTAAAATGTTTAGTACAAATTATACAGATAAGTCCATATTCAGTGCACTACTGCAAATATCAACTACAAAACTAATTTTAAAAATTAGTATGCGATGAGAATTTTGATGCAGCCAAATCTCAATCATCCAGATAATCTTGACGTTACTGTAATTTATATTTCTATAACTAAATATGTACGAAAATTGTGATATTTTAACATCAAGGTGTATTTTCTGAAGTAAATCATTTTTTCACGAAACTCCAGAATTTTAACCTTTTCATTTGTAGCTTTACAATGAAAACCATTTCCCACAAACTCTCTTTAGAAGAGAGGTAGTGACAATTCAGAAATTTAATTCTTTACAGATCTAAAACTTCTGAACAGTTTCTCAAATTTTTAACATGTTATTTAAATTTTAATAAGCTACAGCTGCTTACCTGAAATGAACACATTAGTGTTTCATCAACTGACATCATACCACCGGCATTGTCGAATTCTCCACAGTAATTAGGAGCAGAGAACAAGGTTACTAATTGTCTCTTAGCAAAAAATTCATATCCATCCTCAACCACCTAGTATAGGAAAAAATATCAAATTATGAAATTAACATATTGAACAATTTACACTTATAAATAAAGCACTATTCTCAAGTGTAAAACAAAAGCAACTATTTCTTATAAGAAATGCACATAAATTCATATAAAGGTAAATCGTATTTTTCAACAGATATATGAATCCTTGCAATTCGAAGATTTCTCAACAAATATTTTCAAAAAAATGTATGCATGAAGGGGGAGGATAGAAATATACTAACACCGTACCTTAATTTACATGCTTCCTATAGCAAAGTCTATCGGTAGTGTCATTTTTGCATATTAAAACTATCCACAGAAGCTCATTGCAAACTACAAGCATCATTTGTCACCAACAGACTGCTCTCTGCACTTGTGAGTGAATCATGTCAGAGCTGATGTAATTCATAATGTTGGGATTCATAATGCAGCCATAATGTTGGGGCTACTATTGTGCAAGCAAGGTAGCAGAAATGTTTGGTGTATCCTGAGGCACAGTCTCCAAGATTATGACTGTATTGGAAAAAGAAGACTGGAAAAACAGCAACAGGCAAACACCAGCACAAAGGAAAATGCCTGTTGAGTGACAGACAGACTAACGCTGCATAGGTTTGTGATGAAAATTAAGAAGTCCATGGCTGTAAAAGTGACTGTGAGCTGAATGCCGTGTTCACAGATCCTAGTAGCACTAAAACAATATGAAGGGAATTCCACAAGTAAAGTGTTTATGATCAAGATGGCATTCCAAAAGCACTTGTCAATGCTACTAAGAAGATACAGTGATGTCAGTCATAAAACCAGGACTATGGAGTAGTGGAGACGGTCATTTGGCCAGACGAGCCAAGCTTTACACTATTTCCAACATGTGGATGAATTTACACCTGAAGAACGCCATCCAAAGTTACAATACAGAATGTCTGCAACCAAGAGTGAAACACAGCAGAGGTTTAGTCATGTTACAGGCAGCCACATTATGGTATTCTGATGAACCCATTATAGCCCAGCAAGGTCACATTGGCAATGACTGCACGATAATTTTGGTGACCAGGTCCATACCATGGTGCAAACTTTGTTCCCCAATTGTGATGCTGTTTATAAAGAAGATAAAGCCATCCCCTACATCTTCAAGGGCTCGCTATCCAACTACCAAGATGAAGTTTCACATCTGTCATGGCCTCCACAATTACCCAATCTCAATATTATTGAGTCCTTGTGGTTAGTATTGTAACAAACATTCCAGCACGTTCTCCTCCATCACCTTTAAGATGTTCATGCAGGCTCCGAAATTTGCATTATTTAAGTGCGACCCACCAGTGGGTCATGCTGGCATGAATGTGTTAAAGGAATTTGTCACTGTTTTATAGAAAGAATGGTTCAGTATTCCTCAGCAAACTATACAGGTCCTTCACTATGTATCTCAAGGACACTGCAAGCAGTTCTGAATGTCAAAGGTGGCTTTTTGACGCCCCATATTTTTGTCACCCCCTGTATAAACATAAATGTCTTTCACTGAAAGCAGCCAAATTTGAAATTCATTTAAAAGTCTTTGCTTCAATTTTAAATCCAATATTTTCAACAACCATTTAAATATTAGTTTTAAATAAACTATTATTAACCTGATGAGCTCTACAAATCAGATCTAAGTCATGACGATTAAGAAACTTGCTGACTACATCGGCTCCAAATGTAAAGGACACGCCACGATCATTCTCGCCCCAACCTTGAACATCTTTATCTGGATCAGACCACAAGAGGTCACACAGCAAGCCTATATAATAAAGAAACTCAGTTAAAGTATTGATAATATCACTATTACAAACATATAAACATTTGAAATACACATTACCTGTGTCAGGAACATCAGTAGGCCTCATGATTCTTCTTATCTGTTCCATAGATTGCAAGTCTGGGGAAAGTCCTGTGGACATAATTAAATTTTAATTAATGCATCCCCTTACAGCAACATAACCACCAATTATAAATTTTAAAAATAATATATCATGACAGTTTAAATCAACCAATCCATCTTGTCAATCAACCCTATTTCAGATAGGCACATCAAAAAGTTGAAAGTATTAAAAACACACTGTACAGTTAAATAATTTGAGCAATAAATATGACTTTACACTCACAGATTGTAACACAAAACTCATAAATTATGCAACAATTTTTTAAAAATGTATTACTGTTTTAAGTTCATAAAATAATGATCCAAAAGTGATCTTTTTAAGATAAAAAACAAATATATCTTTTCAAGATATATGAAAAAATTTGGAATGAGAAAAATCATACAGATATGAATGAATGATATACTGACTAAGAAACGAGTAAACTTGAATTAAAACTTCCAGTGCATATTACCACTAAAAATGAATACCAAAATTTCTCTTCTATCAATAATGGCCTTTCCTTATGTGTACTTAGATGGAAAAAAAATAATCTACTCAGGGATGAGATTGGCAAAAAAGGAAAAAGACTGAAATCATACGCGAGCAAAAAATTTGTACCATAATTTATACGCGAAAGAAGTAAAACATCAAAACATGATTTAAATATTACACTATAATAATTAATAACTTATTTATAATTCAGTATGTATAAATAAGAAAAATAATATTAAATTATTATTATATCATTCACATTAAAAGTTAACAAACAAGTTTAACACATCATCAGGGACATCTTCAAATACAGAATTAGACATTAAAACATATTTACCACCTGCACATCACTGAGATGCAACATTCGCCCAACAGAAGTCAGAGAAGAATTATATTTAATAGTCTTTTAAAAGTTAGCTCAAAAATAAATAAAAATAAGGACAAATAATTTCTTTTGCTTCATGCAATTGTGTAAAGTATATTAGCTCTTTATAAATTATAATAATATATCATATCATATACTGAATTCTGCTTTATTTCTTTTATTTTCATACATTTTCACAAAAGTAACAGCACAATGATTTTGCACCTTATAAAGCGAGAGGGGTTGAAAAATTGTACAGTTACAATGACAGATTCATTTACATTATTGTTATTTGAAACCCTTTGAAACATTACCTTAATTGTTAAATAAGTGGTTTTCTTTTGTTTTTTCATTTGTGTGGCTTTTGTTGGTAACAGATCTCCATTAACATGCTTCACCCCTTGTTTTGGAGGGCTCCTACCTTTGACAGATTTTTCTTCAATAAAGGATGTGTTTGCATCCTCTGCAAGTTTATTTTCAATAAAGGCTACAGTTTTTACACAGTCTTCATTAATATCTCTAAGTTTAATTACTGGCATAGTTGTCAGGACTACATTATCTCTAGAATGCCTAGGTAAATCATCTGTTTTGTTCTTTATTTTGAGAAGATTTTTTTATGTCGTATTCTCCGCGTTTTTGCTGCATTTGCACACAACTTTTTAGTTGCCTCTTTTAACAGGAGTTTTTCTTTTTTTTATGTAGTTTATTTGTTATTGTTCCGTTTTTTTATTTCTTCATCTTACAAGATGATCACCCTACAAGATGACCTTAAGTTTTCAACTAATTTTTTTCAACATTTTCATGCAAAAAAATCTTTTTTTTTTTTTCTTTTTGCAAAATATGCCACAGAAGTTTTGTTTTCTGCAAAAAGGTGGTACTTATTACTTTGAATGGCACAGAATATGTTGTAATGTCCATCCTTGTAGAGCTTGCTGATATAATGTTGATTCGTTAGTAGAAGATGAATCAGCTAGTTTCCTAGCCGCACTGTTGAGCATATTTTCCCAGAATTTTCTTTTGAAAATGTAAGATAGGAAGGTTTCTTTTCTTTGTGTAAAAGCGGAATTTTCGGAAGAAAAAGCAAATTTATGCAGGGGAGGGCCGGGGGGCCCCCGCATCCCCCCAGGAAAAGATGGAAAAAACTGAATTTCTCCAAAATAACAAAAAATCGGAAATTCGCGAAAAAGCGGAAGAATCTCATCCCTGTCCATTTAAACTTAAAAATACTACTACCATTTTAATTAAACCTCATACATAAAATAAAAAAAAAAAACTATTAGCCAAACAATTCTCATTAATAGAGGAAAGATCTGGAGATTCAACAATTAAAAGTCAATAATAGCATTACCTCCATGGCAACAGAATATTTTTTCATCAATTATAGCAGCAATTGGTAGACAGTTAAAACAGTCTGTGAATGTTTTCCACAATTTAATATTATAACGTCTCTTACCTGAAAAAATAATAAAAAACATACATGAATACAGGAGGAGTGGAATAAAACAAAAATAAGCAGCTCTAGTTATTTTAAAGGGTAAATACCCATTTTGGGTATTTATTTTTCAATCAACTTTTATTCATATGAAATACATGCACTAGCATATAATAATGATACTGCTATATATATATATATATATATATATATATATTGAGTGTAAGGTAAAAAAAGAACTTTATACAACTTTTTAAATTTTATAAAAACTAAAAAAATTAATAAAAAATACAAAGGCAATACTAAATCATGCATAAATATGCGATTTAACTATCAATCCTTTTTAATTACAATGAGTAAATAAATAATAATGTATTAGTTGCTTTTTTAAAAAGTTATTTTAACTACATACTAAAAGAAAATTTTGAATTTGCTTTTAAAATGATAGAGACCTGATAACTTAAACTAAAATGAAAGACAATTGTTTATAATTTTTTTTTGCATGAGTTAGTCAAAGAACCAGACATTTCTGCTTGAAAGTTAGCAGAAATGTCTGCAGTTCTAACAGTTTTTAAAAGTGATAGTGAACATAAACTTCTTGTCACTGAAACTGTTGTGTTATTTGAACATGTATTACAGACATTTTTCTCGCTATAGATCGGGTTCATCAACATTAACACTTAAATGTTTTTGAAACTCCAAGTTTGATATAGTTGCCATGGTTGGAATTTGTTTAAAACAAAGCTCATTATGTATTGCATCCATTTCGAAGACCTTTTTCAAATCAACAGGACATTTGAAACATTTTATGTGCTTCTCCATTTTGCTTACACTGGCGTTTTTGTACTCAGCATTACAGTACTTACATAGTACACTTTTATCCTTCTTAATATTAAAAAAATTCAAGTAAGCCCTTTATCTCTTCCCCGTCTCTACTCTTCAGCATAAAATTTAGAGTAATATTAATACATGTGAAGTGTGTGGCTAACTCTTCGTTACATTAAAACAAGAATGGCTGAATTGTAGCATGGCATTGTGAGAAAATTAAGAATCAGAGGCTTCACTGGCACTATCTGTATAACATAAAACAGTGTTAAAAATCATTATTCCATTGCTTCACAAAGAAAAGGTAAATAATCCTTCGATCTGGTTTAGGTTCTATAATATTTTATTCGGAATCCTGATGGCAATTTTTTTTATAATTTGGACAAAACTGGGTAAAACTTTAGGCAAAAAGAAGACATCCAAGTTTGTTTCTACTAATTAAGGTGCTGTATTCATTCTTGAAGACTAATTTGAATACTTCTTTTAAGTTAGTAATAAACATTAGCTTTGTTTCTGATTTGTAATTTTCCTGCATTTCCAGTAAAACTTTTTCAGAAAATTTAAAAAAGATGTTCAGATTATACGAAATTTTGGATTCCTGGGGTTCTACTGTACATATAAATTTCATATGTTTTATTTTGAATCACCATTCACAAATATACTTTTACAAAATACCCACATTTTGGGTATTTATAAATTTTATCTTTCATTTTGAATCAGCATTCACAAATACCTTTTTTCCCTTTTTTGCAAAATACAAAGTTTTGGGATGTTTATAAATTTTATATATTTCATTTTGAATCACCATTCAATACTTTATTTTTTGCAAAATACCCAGTTTTTGAGTATTTACCCAGGCTAGTCCACAGCACTAGTCCTCCCCTTGACCTTCTCATATATTTCCACAGTATGGCATGCTTTGTATAGCTTCATCACACAGCAAAGAGGCAAGTACGCATTTTAGAACATCTCTTCCTTTAGACTGAAATGGTTCAAAATTTCACACATATCCCTAATTGTGGTGTTAAGATCACAAATTAAAATTCATCATTCTAGCTTATTGCATTTCAGAGTTATAGAGATCATATTCATAGAAAAGACGGACCAACAGTCATTCAACCAACTGGTACATTAAATCCAAAATTTGTTACGCATTTACAATTCTGAGTGATAAAACCATGCGCCAAATTCCACCTATCTAGCTAGTAGTATTTTGAGTTATCGTGTTCCCACGAATGCAGGCTCCCTACTGACAGATTTAACCCAAAATCTGATAGAAATTTACATCTTCCATGCAAAGACCACACACCAAGTCTCATTTGTCTAACTTGTTCCATTTACCAGAAACAGGAAGGTCTAAAACAAGAAGATTCTTCAAAATGTTGAGGTTGAATTTTTTGATACTAACAATATCTCTTTGTGCACTTGTACACGAGAAAGTAAAAATGTATGCTCAAAAAACATCTTTGTTAAAACTATTCAATATTAAAAATTTTAATATAATATATTATACTTACATTCATCATAGAAACCATAAATTCGATTGATGCTAGCACATTCGTGATTTCCTCGGAGAAGGAAGAAGTTTTCTGGGTATTTAATTTTGTATGCTAAAAGGAGGCAAATTGTTTCGAGAGATTGCTTTCCTCTATCTACATAATCTCCAAGGAAGAGATAATTTGCTTCTGGTGGAAACCCTCCATATTCAAACAGACGAAGAAGATCTGTGTATTGCCCGTGGATATCACCTACAAACGAAACACAATTATCTGTGTTTTTAATTTGGCAAAAGATGAAGAAGATTAGACTTTAAACCAATTGATGTACAATTAAACAAGAATATTATTGAAAGAAAATATAACTTGAAATAAAAACTGTAACAGTAGAGATTTATCCTCCGCTATACTGAACTAGGCATTAAAATAAAGTACATTTTTATGAAAGTGTTATAATCTTTAAAAAAAAGTATATATTTATGGTACCGAACATTGATATTTGAACATCTATACATATAAAAGGAAGTGTTTGTGTCTACAGTGTTCAAACGAATCTATCGCACATAAAGCCATGAAATTTGAAAAACAGGTAGTCATTATGGCAATTCAATGCACCTCAAAGCCAGAATTCTAAAATTTAAGGTAAGGAATTTTTTGTTTAATATTTTGTATTGTTTGAGATGATTTTTCGCACGTATTTCCTGTAGTTTTGTTTCTGATGATTGCAGACAAAATCAATGCACCATTTGATAAAACAAACAGTTGTCATTCTAATGAATTTTGAGAGATTTTTTTAAAAATTGTCAGTTTTTTCAAAAGATTCTAAGAATTAAATGTAAAAATCCTGTATCTGACATTCTAATTTCGTTATCTTTTTTCAATTTCTTTGAGGTAACAAATGGAACATTCCTCCTGGAAAAAAAAAGTCGAAATACCTTTTCCATTATTGCTAATTTTGAACTAATTGTTTTCCTGATGAATTTACAGATTTTTTTTGCAGATTCATGGAAACAGGAGAAAATATTTCTTCCAAGGTCCTTAGACGATGTTACTCTTAGCAGTATCACACTGGAGAGGGAGATGTATATTTATCATCCAGAGGGATATATCTTTAGTTACAGAGCAAGCTGTTCATGTTGTGCACAAATTCTTATGAGCACACTCACCAAAAATCAATGAAAAACAGATAAATCTGAAAATTTCATCTCTTTTTCTGATTGATTTTGGATGCATATGAATAGCATATAAATTATGTTTGACTTTATATTTTGAGGTGTGTTGTTCCATTTAAATTAATTTCAAATACTATTAAATTTTCTTTTTCAAAAATAAAGTTTTAATTTTCTTTTAATTTCTTAAATCTTTTATATATATAAATTTTAGGGGGCAAACCAGCTAGTCGCTTTAAGAATCATGAATATTTTTATGAACTTATTATTATTTTACTAATTATTAGAAATATTCGTTGTACTTTAAAAAAAAATGACTATTTTCAATACTGTTTAATTGACATAATTAATTTCAGTTGGAACACTGCAGTAGAAAAATAAATGAACACAAATAAACATACATTTATAATAAAAATGCTCCGAGATTCCTATCATTATATATATAACATGTAAACAGCAGAATAATTGATATAATTAATGCAAGGAGGTTGATTTTAACACCTTCAGTCCAACAAACAAAAGATTTTCTATGACAGATGTGAGGGTTTTATTAAAAGGGTATAGTAACATTTCACAACTTTAATCTTGAAAAGATGTTGATTTATGTTTAAAATAATTTCTAAATAGAGTATAAATAAAGAAAGACAATGAAAAAATAAAGGATTAAGTGACTTCAAGTTATATATCTCGTCCTTGAGCTGAAAATTAAAGCGCTTGGTGTAATTTATAATAAAAGTTCCTGAAAGTTAATATATATGTATATATAAACTATATAAAAAACGATATCAAATACAAATCTGTGTGAGGAAAAAAGAAACCATCTAATATTATATTCCATTCATGTGGGAGCAAATATTAGATATAATTTGAACATGATTTAATCTTTAAACAGTTATAAGATGAATTGTATAAGCTCTGAACATCAAATTACAAAATGATTAAGCAGAATGTGACTTTCATCTCAACAATGAATCAGTAAAAAATTTTATAATAGACTTTTAAGTACAGTATCCATAAAAATGTCGAAACATACCAAGGTTACAAACAAATATTTGTAATACGTTTAATATATTTTGAATTGGAAACAAAATAATTATCATTTCAATATCTCATAATTGTAAATAAAATAATAATGGTTTACATTTATTAAGTTAAATAATATTAAAATAATGGCATTCTTTTATGCTTATGTGCTCTAAGAGGCAATACACAACTTAAACATTTTTTTCACAATATTTTAAGCTGACTGTTTTCATAAAAAATCTATCATCTACTGAATTATATATCAATATATTTTTATTTGAATTGAAAGATAAGTGTGGAATATAAGCTCATTTTTTAAAATTTTAATTTCAACTTATCCATACGCAATTCCTCACAAAATTTGTTGAATGACATTGGAAATTTTCTTTTTCCAGTTTTGTTTGTTGATCTTCAGTGAAAGTCCGCCTTGGAACTTGAAAGCAACATGAATAAGAGAAGTCTATAATGTTCTATAAAGAAAGCCATTGGTACTTTGTGTCATTATGCCCAACTATACTCAATGATGAGCCTGAAGGACATTTCTTGCATTTCCCTCTGGAGCATAAACCCACAGTACCTCCCCTAGCCCCCCAATGCTGCACTGCCGAAGGGTGTTGGAAGAAATATTTACTCCCATTTGACAGCGGAAAAATGAAGAAAATCTTTGAACTCATTAGGAAAACACTTAATTAAAAAATCAATGAAAAAGTATTTCACCGATTTAAAGTAGGGAGAAATATTCCACCCTAAAAAATTGAAAAAATGTCAGATGCATTTTCATTTTTAACACCATTCGATAAAACTGATAATTTTTAAAAAATTACTCAAAACACAGTAAATTATGTTAGTCATTCAAAACAAATTTCATGAGAAAGATAATTGCTTGTTCTATTCGATAGTGCTTTGACTTTTGCTCTACAATAATCAGAAATGATACTATGGGCAAATACATGCAAAAAAATCACCCAAAACAACACAAAATATTAAAAATTTCTCTACATTAAATTTTAAAATTCGGGCTTTGAGGTGCATTGAATCATCATTAAAACTACTTGTGTGCCAAATTTCATGGCTGTGAAAGCAATAGATTTGTCTGGACACTACACATACACACAAACACTTTCTTTTACGAGTACAGTACAACCCCCAGTTAATCGAACTAAAGGGGAAGGGGCCATTTCAGAAAATGATTTTTTTCAGTTAAGCCATGAGCATACGTTACTATTTTTTAAAATCTAATTACAGTATGTACTTCACAAATATTTTGAGTGTAAAACAAATTCAAAACTCTCTTTGTAGACTACACTTATGTTCTTTATTAAAGTTAACCCTCCGTTGGGCCTGTCAGGTACAGATAAACAATATTGTAATTAATACCCTTTAATTTTAATTTTAGCATACTGAAATTATCATTGACCTTCTTGGAGAGGCTTAAAAGAAAGAAGTGAGGATACCAGTGCATAAAAGTCTCGCCTTCATGATTATTTCCATGCAGTACAGTATATATTTTGTTTTTGGATTTGAGATTTCGGAGACATTTTGGATAATCTGGTTTTACTGTATAAATATATCCTATGGCTTCGCTAGCCGTGGGAATTTGGTAGCTTCAGTAGTACATTGAAAATTTCTATTGAAATAAGATTTTTATTCAAGATTAGTCAAAAATCTTTTCTATGCAATACATGAATATCCTTCAAAATAATTATGTTTGAAAGTTGAAAAAAAACCCAACTGATAGAGAATTAAACTTCAGAATGATATGCAAATTTCATTATATATTTATATGTATCGTAAACCTGTGGCAACTTGTATTGCTAGCAGATGTGCGAGCTTGCTGGCTTCTGTTCCAGTTAACAGGGTTCCCACTCTTACTTTTGAAACTAAAAATTATTTAAATAAAATAAAAATTTTAATATACCACGTTTTTAAAACAGACTAAAAAGTAAAAAATAATTTCTTCTAGCCCCATACAGATTTAAAACGAAAAACGTTGGGCGCATGCAATAGATAATTGATGCATAAGTAGATTATTTCAGTCACTAACAATTTTTTTGCAATGGAAATTATATGAACTGTTGTGTGAGTTTTCTCAACGACAGCTACTCCCTACACTTCTTACTATTAAATATTGCATGAGCGCCACGTTTTTCGCTTTAAATCTGTATGGGGTTATAAATCTGTATGGGGCTAGAAGAAATTATTTTTTACTTTTTAGCCCGTTTTAAAAACATGGTATATTAAAATTTTTATTTTATTTAAATAATTCTTTTCTGCTTTTTAGTCTTCTGTGTGTGAAATTTTGCAATCGATTTTAACCATCTTGATGAGATTATGATGGAGACATGTGGCAAATTTCAGGTTTATTTCAGTTTCTCTTCACCTGATCATAAATAGAAAATTGTTATTTTCCTGAAAAATTAAGTTACTTGACGCAGAAACCTTCGTGAAAACAACTAGCACCCGAACAGCATTATACTCCCCCCCCCCCTCTGGAATTTCATGGCAAACAAATTATTGTCACTCTGGTATAGCAAACCCTCCCCTCCGAACTTCAATCCACTCTTCAATGTTCCCTCGCGATTTCTTGGAATCCTTCAAACTCGAGATTTCTTTTCCTCGCTATTCACGAGTGACGCCTGGACAGCGCCATCTATCGAAGCTCTGGGTCGGTAAAACACAAAATATGAAATAAAAAATTAACAGACAGACAAGAAAGCGAATTAATATTGCATTGTCATCTAGTTCTGAGCTATGTTTAAAGTTTCAAGTCTCCAGCTCATCAGGAAGTGAGTTTAAAATGCATTGCAAAATTTGTACCGAACAGACAGACAGACAAGAAACCGAGTTAATAAAAACGTGGTAATAAGCACCATCTAAGACTTTGATAAAAGCTGTATTTCACAATTTAATACTTGACTTTTAACCAAATGAGATGTTTTTACAGTTTAGTTAAACTCATAAGAACAATACTATGTGAAAAATTCAATATTTAAGTCTATATTTTTAAATTATACAAAAAATAATGCCATAAAAAATTTTTCAATATAAGCCCAGTCCCAATTTTAAAAATGCCAGTAGTTAAAATATGGACATATATATGCATGCATGTCAGTAATATGTACGCATATTAAACTATAAAATAGGCACAGCAGGGGAAAATTATTAAACTTACCATTATCTTCAAAGTTCAAAAAGTTGCTCATATATAAAGTAAAAAATCTTAACTTATAAACATATTACACTTATTAAATTCTGACAATTTTTTTCAAAAATTTCATACTTTAAAACAATAAATTATAAAGAATTTTCATTTCTATTTAAAATGTTCCAAGATTTTCTTTTCAGCTTTTAATGTTTAGACCTTAGGCAGGCATTAACCTTAAGGATAATGTAAAATACAAAGTCACACAAACACACACATAAAAGAAAGACAGTATCAATATTTAAACAAAACTTTTTCACATGAGTGTTTTCGGTCCTATACAAAAATATCTGGAAATTATACAAAAGAAAAAGAAAAGTAGAGGTTACAATTAAAATTTTAATGACTGAACTCATGTAACTAATGAAATACATTAAAATGGCCTTAAGAATATCAAAATAAACTTAGATCATTAAAATGCTTTAATTTTCAGAAATTAAATAAATGAAGAATATTTTCAAAATCCTGATACAGTTATTTCTGTTTTTCAGTTGATTTTTTTTTTTTTTTCAAAAATCTGACTGTCTAATTCCTAGGGATGTAACAAACACTCAGCAACTATTCCGCATTCGTCCCTTTTGCCGAACATGCGGACGAATATATTCAGGATAATAATTTTTTGAAATACACATTTAACAAAGAATATTGCAGAATTAATTACATTTGATTACATTTATTAACAAAAAATCTCTTAATATTTACCCAATTTTAAGCATAAGTGTATTTAATAAAGTTACATATAATTTATCATTGCAAAGCCTGAATTTATGATGCAAGAACAATAATTTTTTAGCATTTTACGAAGAAAGTCTGTTCCAATTAGTTTCATACACAAATAATACCAACTAGGGATATAAGGAATATTCAGTATGGGCCTATTCAGACCTTTTCTGAATATTTGTTCTGGCCGAATGCTACACAGCCATTCACCAAAATAATTTCAGGATAGAATGTTTTTAAAAAATCTTGTTTTAAATATATTTAATAAAAAATATCACAGAATTATATTTTGGTACATTTAATTATTAAAAAATATAACATTTATCCGATTTTATGATGAGTGTATTTAATAATGTTGCATATCATTTATATGGTTGCATTCCATATGGTTTCAAATATATTATCAACTTCAGAAAATAAACTATCACTATATAATGCTTGGAGGTGCTGAAAGATATATTAACCTACTAAATTTATGAACCTTGGAAATTTTCCTGTATTTTCCCCCCACCTATTAGAAGTTCTTTATCAAAATAGGAATTTACTTCTAGCAATTTTAATTTATCCATTCAATTTTCTTCCGTTTTTTGTCATTGTCATGTTCTGCAATGACGGCTCTTATTTCTTTGAAGCAGTCCCAAAATGATGAGGGTTTCTCATTTCTTATTGTAATGAAATATTTAAAATATTACAAATATACACAAAAGCATTAACATTTTTTATAAATACAAATAATAAATAAGCAATTTTATTTCATCTTAAATTTTTACATTTAAAATATGAAAAATATTTCATTTACAATCAAAAATGATTTTTTTTTAAATTTGGCATATCAAATCATTACATCCCTACTAATACCTTTATTTCAGGTGTTTTTTCTTTAATATCACTTCACAGTGCATTTGCTTTTATAAAAAGGGAAATATTTTTGGAAGATTCTGCCTTGTTAGACAGTTCTTCGGCTGAATTTTCCATTGCTGTGATATCAGCTTGACGGAAAGCTTTTTTTAGATTTTAAACAGTTAAGCTGCTTTTCTTTTCCTACTGTTTTCCAAATCTTTTTTATTCTCAATTTTTCGTTGTTCTTCCAAATGAAGGATATATTTCTGCCTCGAAGAAGAGACAAACCTTCTAATCTCTTTTGTAACAATTGTAGAGTGAATATCATTAGAATTATTCACATTCTCAAAAATGAGCCTCTGAGCAATATAAGAATCTTCTTTTAAGTTTTCTACCTTGAATGATTTATTTACACTGAACCTTTGTTCTACTGTAGCTTGTCCATGCATGCAATAAAATCCTAAGAATTTTCATTACTCTCCATAACTTTTCATTTGCTGCCTCTTGAAGTAAAAAATCATTTAAAAAGCTGTCTAGTCTGTCGAATTTAGCCAGATCGCCGATCTGGTGCTAAAAAGCAATCAGATGATCAGAAAAATAAAATTTCGTCGTTCAAAAAAAGAATTTTGTTTTAAAAGGAAAATAAGCATTTTCTAAGACCCGTGGAAACCCCGAGTTAAGCAGTGCTACAACTGATTTGCAAATACTACAACTTCCTCTTCTTCTAGAATTTTCCAAAAATGTTGATATTTGCTGCAATTTACTTAGTGTTCATTAATGTTTGTTAGTCTTTGTTTAGTGTCACGTTTTAGTTAATAAATATTTTTTATAAGATAGCTCTGGTGATTTAACACATTACAACACAACTACAGCCATTATATCAAAATATTAAGATATTTTACATCCATCATTTCCAATCATCTCTATACATTTAAAGAAGGAGATAATTAAAAAGAAAATATTTATATTACAGATTATACAGGGCGTCCTAAAAAGGTAGAACAAGCGTTTATTTCCTTAAATATTGATTTTAGACATATACTTCCAATTACAAAGTTTCATCAAATAAGGTAAGCATTTGCGTGAAAACATTTTGGCTTCTGTGGAAGTTAAAAAAAAATTGTTAAGAAAATTAAATTTTTATGCATACTCTATAGAGTAAAAGTGTCAATGAGTGAAATGCTCCTCTTACACTCATCTATGCATAAAGTAAGTTCCACGATTCTGTCTGCAAAACTTACAGAGATATATTAATTTTAAAATTTCAAGGAGGCCCCTCAAAAATTTATATAGAGATGTTTATTGCAGAAATGCAAATTTATTTAACAAACAAACAACAACAACAACAACAAAAAAAAAACAGCAAAATGCAAATATTTGTCATTGTTATTTTGTAGCCAATCATCATGGATTGAAAATAAATTGCCAATGACCCATTCTGTTACTCAGTTTCATTTGCAGATATTTGCAACTATCGACTTGATAAAGAATGGAAGGACAACTTGAGAAATGAAAATTTAAGGTATAACAGGAAAATAGCCTAATATTGAACCTGAATACTCAATTATTTGCTCTTAAGAGTTGTGTATGTTAATAAGCTTTACCTAAAAACTGTGGTGAATCGTCCTTTATGTCTGCAGAGTTGCAGAACTCATTAAAATTATATTAAAAATTTGTATTTTTGTTCTTATTCTTTTTAGCTTACTTCTCCACTCCTCTGAGAGTTCGATTATTAATGAAAAAAAAAAATAAAAATGAGAAAAGAAAGATACAGGATTGTGATGAACACCAAATAGCACTAAAATTCTCTCATTGCGTACAACTATAAGTGACATAATAGACGAAGGTGAATAGCTATTCTTTCTGCCTTAAAACTTGGCTAGAACTCCTGTTTTGAGCTAAAAACCAATTAATGTTCTGTTCCACCCCCTTTCAATCACATCCATGATACACCTTTATGCTTTTTTTTTTCATTGGCTGTTTTTAAGGTTTCGGATTTACTTCCATGTTGCCTCAACAGGAACTTGCCTGGTTCCTACACATTCGACTTCTCTTATTAAAACAGAGAACTCAAGGAAAAAAAAAAGGACTGTAATTATCTAAAATACAATTCAGATAATTACAACTACAAATTTCAACTATTTGAAGGTAAAGCTATCTTTGAAAAACTGTATTTCAATTTTATTCTAGTAATATTTTTATAGCATTGCTTGTTTCTGAGCAGATAAGCTGTCACTGCTGATATATCACAGTGAACATTTTTTTTGAAGGTTCACAAGATGAACTATTTTTGTAAATACTTCAATTAATGCATTATTTGACTAGTTTTTATATTAGCAAGAGTTAACAAATACATTGTTATTTCCTGACTCTGCCATTTAAATAATATTTTTAAATCTGTATATTATCCCTACATCAAAACACTGGATCAAACAGCAAGAATTTCAATTATATCAAATGTTAACAGGAATAAGAAAAGTAAGTTTCCTTTCATACATAAAATAATACCGAATAATCCTCAGAAATTGAGTAAGATGTTTCTTCATATAATTTTTTATCTTTGAATTACTTTTTGCAGCTTTTCTAATCTAATGCTAATCAAGGAGATAACATGGCTACCTAAGAAATAGTTTTCAAGATAAATAAGCATTTTGCTTTTCCTAAGCTTTCTGGTATTTAACAATTTAAAAATACACACAAAAATGCAGATTTCCTTGGCTTTTAAAAATACACACAAAAATGCAGATTCCCTTGGCTTATAAATATTGATTAACTTTGCACTAAAAAGTAAATTTAAATACATTACCACATATTTTCAAAGGTGCTTCCAGTTCCAAAAGTATGGGTTGACTCAAAAATATTTCTCTGGACTTCAGACATAATCCCCGAACCTCTGCTTCAGTGAGTTGAACAGTCTTGCCAGGCCGACATCCCCGAACTAAAACATACACAGAAATATTACAAAATAAGGTGTAATATGAAAAAATAATTCTAATACATGAGTATAGACTTTCTATTACATGCAGTTACAGACAATAATTATTTTGGTTTATGTGAAGTTTATGGTACCCACATACTTCGTTCCTTTTAGGATAGCCAACTCTTTGCTGCCAAGAACGGCGATGAGAAAACCTTTCTTTTGGATGCGTCTAGATATTTTTAACGAGCGACAAGCGCACAGATTGATCTTTTCACCAGTGTTTTGCTTAACAGGCCATATTGCGCCACATTTCGATTGGACTGTTTTGTTCAACTCCAGGATGTGATTAGTCTATAAATTCAAATTTGAATAAAACTTCAGTCAGAATTATTTGGATTGAATATCAGTTCAGTACCGTGTATGTTTTGTTTCTCAATGAATAAGCGAAGCTACGAGTATTCCGCTATGCTGAAAGCAAAGCAGCTGACGTCTTTTTAAGTTCAAAAATTTGCCCAGTACACGCTTGAAATGCTGCAGACATTGCGTGCTCAATCTCTCGTTTTCAGGCGACGCATGCACAAGAGAGCAATAAAAATCGCACTGCACATCCAAAACAATATTTGGCGACGGCTCATGAAATTGCGCCAAGAAAAATTGGCAAGAAACAGGTGGGTACCGTAAACTCCACACTTACCATTATTTTAAATTCATTATGTAAATATATAACTTCTGACAAATCCTTAACCACTACCTTATGTAAAATATTAATAGAAATTTATAAAAATCAAAACTGTTCCAATTTGGTACAGCTTTGATATAGGACCCCATTGGCGATATATTTTGTATTACTGACGATTTTTTTGTTGCCTGGCCAAACATGGCACCCGCGACTGGCACCAAACGTAAAAGTCACCAAAACAAAATATATTGCCTATAGAGTCCTATATCAAAGCTGTACCAAATTAAGAATCTTTTTATAAAAAAATTACAAATACTATAAATAAAAAAATTTTCATATATCATTCTTTAAATGGCATTATGCCTCACAGCTGAAAGTGACTGAAAATACACTTCAACTATTTATGTTACTCGGGATGGTAGAATAATGCTGTTTAAAACAGCTGAATTACAACACAAGCCATACAAAAATCACGTAAAATTCTAAAAACAAATATTCTGTTTTGATGAGTAAATTTCAAACAATGATAACCAGATTTCAAAAAACTGTCATGAAACATAAAATTACTATTGAATTCAGAATCTGTTGATGATACAAGAGTTAAAAATCAAATAATTTAGATTAAAAAAATATCAGAACTATCAAGAAATGACAAGTTGCTTTGCATAATACTATCATACGGAAACAATAGTGTTAAAGAATAATTAAACAATAAACCTCTCATATTGACATTTAAGAAATCAATGAATTTAATTATTACAAATGTTATAAATAAGTCAGAAGATTCACAATTTAGTTTAACCTCGTTTACTTCCAACAGAATGCTCCGATCTTTTCTTTTTCTATCCAAAAAACATTCCCATCATTTGAATGTCATGCTTTATACAACATAATATGTATTGGTCATTGGTACAAAGAAAAAAAGCAGTAAAATGACAAAATTCAAAGTTGAAGTTTTGATGGACATTTTTTTTTTTTTTGTAGGCACTTCCTGTTAGACATCTGAACTCTGCCCTTTATAAATCACACAATTTAAATTGGTTTCACTTCATGTACTTTTATTAGATTAAATGTATCCTTAAGATTTCTTATTTCTTTAAATTAACATACAGCCAAAAGAAACTTGTAATTTAAAGTTAAAAAAATAATAATAATAATGATCTAATAAACATTGTTAACTTTACACATATTAAAGTTGTTTAAAAAAACCTTCACTAAAGTAATAGTTATTTTTTACACAAATGAAGGAAAATGGTGTAAATTCTGACTTTAGTTGTATTGCAGATTGAGTGGCAAGTGTAACACCTGTTTCCTATAATTGTTTGCATTTGCTTATAAAGACTGTAAATTTCAGTAGTTGCACAAACTTGTACTCAAAAGTTAAAACCAAGCAATTTACAGAATAGACAGCTTCATACAAACATAACTGTATACGGTCATTTGAAATAAGCATACAAAGATTCGATCGCATTCAGATAGAAATGTCATTTTGCTACAGAATTACGCAATAGTTGGTTTGATAATATTCGCTTAACCATTACGTGAATCACAGGATATATTATTTTAGTAATATTCTATTAATGCCATCAAATGTAGATTTCATCAAAAATAAACAATATATCTTAAAACAAAACTAAAAGAACCAAATGTTTATCAAAACAATCTTGACAGGAAAATCTAGTCATACATTTCTCTTCTCCACATAAATAGAAACAACAGCCGAAACACTAATGTGATTTTTTTACTCTACATGCAAAATAATTAAATACTTTAAGCAAAGACTTACCTTCCAATAACCTTGAAATTATACTATCGACGTTCAACTCATTCTCCGCCATTTTCAGTTGATGACGATAAGTGACGGGAAAGCTAATGCCAACAACAACTGAAAACAAACATTGAGTTTCCTTTTCCAGATGATCATAATGCTAGTTTCGGCCTTCAAAAAGCAATAAAAATTATGCGAAATAATCAATTAAAAACTTTTCTTAAGTATTTTATATTACATTTTATGTCTCTAATAATGCTTAAAATATTTTTCAGTTAAAATAATTATTTGCTTTAACAGTTGATGAAAATCTATACATATTTGGCAAGGTTTGATAAAGGTGACCTCTTCTGAAGAAAAAAAAATGCTTTCTAGTTATTTCATAATTGTTTCAAAATCATGCAAAGACATTCGATAAAATAAATTTTTTTCAGCTGTAGATTTTGTTCCATTTTTAACATCACAAATATTCGTTCATCATGCGAAACTTTAGGAAATGTGATGTCTCTAGTCGCCTTAATTTTTAATATTCTGAAGAACATATCCTTACGAAAAAAATTTTACCAACACTTTAACACTTTTTAAAAATATATATTTAAGAAAGATCTAACTTTTTGTAAGCGTTCTATTATTAAATTCTGCTTCAAGAATTTTCTCAAACTGAATATTCAGACATTTAGTTTTGGTTTGGGTTTCATAGTCAAAACTTTGCGCTTATTTCTTCTTTTACGATTTCTCATGTCTAAAAATTTCATTCTCTGCCTTTGATAAGGGTAAAAGTATTTTCTTGAAAGATTATTGTGAGTGACTATTTTTTTCATTTTAACAAATAAAGAAAAGGAGATTAAGTGTGTTTTCTTAGCATCATGTTATTGTATTATTGATTCTTTACCAAAAATAAATAAAGAAACAGTAAAATTAATAAAAATTTACTAGATACAGATATTATAACTCATTTTCTCTAACATGTTGAAGGTGAAAGAAATAGAAACGAAACTGAATGTACCGTGAGAGTAAAACTTCGAGTTTTCGAGATACATTTCTTAATGTTTTTTCTTGTCGTTTATTCAGAGGTTAGTTAACTTATTCAAATATTAGTTTTAATAATTTTAAGTTCATTTATTATTTCGGAAGTGACAACTTTCATCTTTAGAGCATATTCTCATTCTCAGGGGAGGAAGAAAAAGTTACAAAAGTGGAAATACAGCTACAAATATTTTAAAATTTATTTTTAAAAATGCAAAAACGATTATTCCGCTTAACATAGTTTCATGACCCTCTCCGTCCTACACGTCAATGACGTAATTTGTGTGACTCATCATCGCAACGATGGCTCTTCCAGCGGACGCTGCCAGCGAGTTGAGGTTCCTAGGGGTGTTGTGCTTGCTAGCCCTGAACGTAGATCTTTGTATCTTTTGCCAGTAGCCTGATTCCGTGTTATCCGGACCGCCATATTGGTACGTAGGTATTTGTGTTTTTCTTTTAATCGGGCTTTAAAAAAGTACTGATTCAGCACAATTATTTCATTTTACTGTTTGTTGAACAATTTAAAAGTAAAGAATGCTGTACAATTTAAGTTAACGGTAGTTAGTTATTGATTCCGGTTAGTTTTTACTATTTATTGCATGTCCTCTTCTTTTTCGTTCGTAAGCCTAAATACTAAAAAACTTTAATTGATCAGAATTTCGAGGCGTTGTTTTCGTAATGTGCATGTAGTAAGTTTTCGAGGAAGTTTATGTATTAAAATGTGTAAAAATGTTCAATGATTACCTTTAGATATTGAAGTAATCTTGGTGTCATAGTTTAAACTGTCAGCTGTTTTGCAGAGTGCATTTTTTGGGAAAGTTCATTCAACGTAACATTTTATTCTGTTTGATTGTATATTGTCAAAATATGAAGTAATAATTGATTTCTGATAGTTTCGCTGTTCCAAATTGATATTTTTTAATCGTGATTAAGTTGATTGAATGGAATGTCAATGATGTGTGTAAAATACCTTGAGACCTTTAAAATTTTGTCAAGATTTAGTTGTTTCGTTTCCATATCGCATATTCTAATTTTTTTATTGCTAATATTTATATTTTGTGCTTGAATGTTTATCAGCCTTGCATGAAATGTAATTTACACGCATTTCACTGACTTATTATATCCCACTGCTAAATACTTTTAAATGACTAATGAGAAGACTAATGGGTTCTTTATCTTTTATATTAGTGATTACTAGCGTGCATTATTTAATTTAGTTTAATAGATTGTATGTATTAACTTATTATCTCAAATGCAAAAACCAATATTTATTGATCAAGAATGAATACCATTTGCATTGAATTTGTGTACGGTGTTAATTACAAATGGAAAATATTCAATAGTTTGCCTCTCATTTTATGTTGATGTTCCATAGAATCTTTCCTTAGGCTTTTGATGACCACTGTTAGATTTCTTTAAATTTCAGTTATGAATTATTTCCTTCTTGGCAGTTTGAATAGTCTTCTACATAGCGAAAAATGCAAACATTGTTACTATACAAATGCTTGTAAAAAAAGTAGTGTGCATTTATATATATATATTGAACAGTAGTCTCTTTAAATTTTAAGAAGATTTAATACTATTTGTGATCTTAAAAATTCTGTAATATTATATCGATGGCTGCTAATATTTTAAAGCTTTTAAATTGTTCTTATCAGTAAAAATATTGATGAATTGTTACATTTTGATGCTTGTTTTTAATTCTAAAATAGTTGTAGATTTATTTTGGAACTTTGATAAATCTTAATATTTATTTGGTTCATTTTCAGTGCGGCAATTTTATAAATATCCGCTCTGTATAGTTATCTACTTAATTAACAGCTTTATTTTTTAAAATTTATCCATTCTGTGTTTATCTAACAAATGACAAATTTTTCTTAGTTTAAATGAAAGTAATTTGTGGGAAAAACATTTATTAACTGAGAATTTAGCAGTAGGAATTTTTTTTCTTTCTTGTAAAGCTGTGAACGTGGTAGTCTTATTACATTTATAATTTTTAATTATGATTTTTTTTAATCCTTGGATTTAGTATATTAATTTTTAACTTATTTTAAAACTGTAATTTTTATGCTTTATATTAAGATAACATTTGAAATTTCCGTTTGCTTCTTAATATTTCCCCCGCAAATAACATACATTTGATAAAAAGAGCCTGAGTAATGGATTGTGATTGAGATGGTGGAAGTTTTATTGTAACAGTATGGTTTGGATGAAAATGTGAAAAAATTAAAAACATTTATTTGAAACTATATAGTTATAAATAGCTAATGCAGCTTTAAAAATATACTTATACTGTATCACTTGGTTACTGCAAAGCTTCTAAATAAAATGTTTTATAAATCAGATAAAGAAAGTAAAAATCACTTGAACAATTCTCACTCAAAAATATTTCGATGAAGAAGAATGCTTGAACAAAAAGAAAACTTTTAATCTCGGAAGAATAAAAACTAAATATAAATACTCTCTATTATAAATAAAGTCAAACTGAAACTCAAATATGAAATAGCATTTTTCTACTCTTTTGAAACAACGCTGCCATATCAACATTAATATTAAAAAATTTGGGAAATTTAATTGTAACATTGCGTAATAACTAAGCTAACGTCATTGGATCTTTGAGTGCATATTAAAAGCTATGAAATTAAAATGGAAGTTAAGTGCACGCTACGAAATAATAGCGGAAGTTTGAAGTTTACCTTGACCAAAAAAAACAATATTTTCTTAACTTTAACAGCGGTAAAAACACATGAATAAAAGATTTGATGAAACAATCAATTTGATTTTATAACAATAGAAAACATTGGTACAATTTACATTTAAAATGTATTTTGAAACAATTACAGTTAGAGAAAAAATTGTACAGCAATTAAATTGGTATCATTAAAAAGATTTTTTGCTGTTTAAGGTGATGTAAAAATAATTTTCATACCATAAGTATTTCGGAAGTTATTGGTGAAAAACATCTAAAAATAGCTTAATTTTCATTATTTAATTAAATAAATAAAAATCTGATTTGAATTTGAAAATAATTTTTACGGCGTTAGCTCGCTCTTGTGCCAAATTTGGTCATTGCAAGTCCAACGGAGTGGATGTGCATAAAGAACCAAAAACGAACAAACACACACTTACTTTCCTCTTTTATATATATAGATTTAACTTCTGCTTATTTTATAGCTAGAAAATATTATTCAAAAGTGGAAATAATCTGTATATATTTATACTTAAATAGAATTACCTATAACAAATGTTATAAATTTCATAACTTCTAATCATGTATATTTAGATGCAGAATATTTTTACGACATAACGATACTGCAAACGGATGACTTCTTGCTAGGGGGTGATCAGTTACAAAACAATTTCTCTAAAAATTATTAGAACTTTAGAAGTATTAATTGAATTTAACTTACTTTTTAAGTTCTATAACTGTATGCTATTAAATTATTCTTTGAAATTGATCTTGCTTTAAATATTTTAATATGTTTGTGCATTTAGAATTTCTCAAAATTGACTGTTATTGGTGTCACTTAAACTTCGCAATAAACGGGGAGTGACTTGATCGCTGGTAAACAACACAATTGGTATTTCTACATAACTTATTAAGATAATTCAATGAAAATCCTTTAGTTTTAAATACAGAATTTTATTACACATAATACTAATTACAGTTATTTAAAATGAAACTGTTCAAATATATCGATTGCTTTTTAATAACTTAGAATCATATTCAGCATTACTTAAACTGAATATAATATGCCATGTTTACTTTTTATATTGTCAACTTGAGTTCTCTGATTTTTATGTTTTACAGTTTTTTGCATTAGGTTTTTTGAAATGAGATTTATTTTTGGTTGATTTAAGATTGAAAGTCAGATTTTTTGTTTGTTTTCATATTTCATATAGATTATTTGTTCTTAGAGAAACAGTATATTTATTCTAAATTTTTATTGCAAATAGAGCAAGAACTATCTTTGAATATTTTATTTTTAAGACTGGTTTTGAATAAATTTTTAAAATGGAATTTTTCTTTTTAGACGGGATAAAATGTGAGCGTTCGTTAGTAATAGAAAAAAAACTTTTGATTATTTGTTGGGTTAGATAACTAATGAACTATTAAAGTATAGAATCACTAAAAGACTTAAGATAAAATATTTTAACATTAAGCATCTTTGTTACATTGATTTGTAGTGTTTACGAAACTTGTAGTTATCAAGAGTTCCATCACCAGTTTTATCTTCCTCTGTCATTCTACATCAGTACTCGATCTCGGTGAAAAGCGATCATTTTCTCTCTTGGTTGTGTTGGTGATTTCTCTTGGAATTTTTTTCTGAGGATTTCAAAGAGCTAATCTAAAAGATCCATAGGAAAGATTAAGATATAGAATTGTTAAAATTGACAAGAGTTGAAAAGTAGTTTTAAACATATCAAACAATGTTGCTAGAAAGCAGTTTGTAATGTTTTGCTTATATTTCTGTTTAAAACTTTAACATTGTTGAAATGTACTTCAGTTTTCTGGTTGAAACATCGGTTTTCCATTTGATAACAGTGACTGAAAAGAATTTCGAACAATCGTCTAAAGTTTTAAAATTTCATGTTTTAATCATAGAATGCTCTTATGAGTAAGAGTTTGTTTTTCAATTATCACTTCTATGTGCAAATGCTGAAAACTTCAAATTAAAACAGTGATAATTTAGTTGGATGCTTTTTAGCATAATATCTAAAAAATAATTAGTCCTGTTTAACTTATTTAATTTCATTGTTTAAGTGTCCACTGTATATTTCTAGTCTTTAATCAGCTAAAAAATTTCTTCTATGGGAAATGCTTTTACTGTTTGCTTTATTTTTAATATGTTATAAGAACATTCTGTATCTGACACATGAGTAATAATACCTATGTGAAATTTATTAAAGCTTACATTATGTTATCATTTTGATTTTCAAATTCCAATTTTCTGATAAATTGATTGAAAAAGCAGTAATGCCAGTTGCTATTGGTATTTTGACAGTGTAAAGCCTTTGTCAAGTCAAGTTTCAAAATTCATTAAAAACAATGCAAAAATGTTTTAAAAGTAAATTGACTTTAGCACAGCCTATTTTCAAGTTGTTGATGCAATTTCATTTTCACTGCAAATACCGAGAATCAAATAATTGTTAGATATATGAAAATTGTTATGATGAATTAAGAAGATTAAGAACTAGATTTTTCTGGATTTTAAAAGAAGTCAAATCATTTGTTTAATCGACTGTTCAAAACTTTCCTGGGAGAGTAAGGTAATTCTTAACTCAAGATATTTGTAAAATAATTAACTGTCGTTGGTGGTTGGAGGAGTAAATATCCTTTATTAAGGCAGAACATTTGCAGAGGCCAGTTCAATATTTATTGCTTGTGCTCATGATTGTTTGACCTTGAAATTGTTTCCACTTCAAATTTTTAATATGGTAAGAATTTGAACTCTGAATTAAGAAATTTATTAGTAGATTATCTTTGTTTAAAGAATTATCCTTTTTTTAAAATTAGCAAAGTTATCTAAGCATATTTAATGAATAAAAATGTTTTTAGAAGCACTTTAATATTATTAACCCTCTGAGTGTGTAATTCAAAAGAATTAGCTGTCAGGTTAGAAAACTTAGCTTTTAAAGTAAATGAATCAATCTTTTTTGTATTTAGTTATATCTCTGAAATCTTAAGATTACTTTAACCATGATTGTTTAAAAAATATACATATAATTACGAGCTATCTGCTTTTGAACGTAACATGGGTGATAAGGATTTGTAATTTAAAAAAAAACTGATTTCTATTCTTAGATTCTTCTATCTTGTTATTACTCAAAATATGAAAATGGAATGTAAATAAAGGTTTTATCAAGAAAATTAAAAGGATCCATTAGTCTTAAATGGGTCATTCCATGTCAACTGATCCAGAGCTGGTTGCTTGACCATTTTATAATCAAATGATTTTTTGTATGATGATTTCTATATAATTATTCTATATAATTAGAGAGTGCCAAAAGACTAATTTCAATTTATCTTCTTCTGAATTCTGATTGCAGCCATTTTTGTTTTACAAAACATGCTGATTTTAGCGTTTGTAGGGGTTTGCGTTAACTTATATTACTCGGAACTGGTGAACCTGAAGTTGATGAAACAGAAACTAGTTTATTCAGGAAGATACAGCCTTTATTATCTCCAGTACACATTTAAGGAAAATTTTATCCCAAATAGCAAAAATCAGCTTAAAAGTTTGACTTTAAAAATGACAATTTTTCAATTTTTGAAGGCATATAATTCCCAAAAGGAATCTATTCTCCATATTACTTTTGTGGGGATATGTAGCTACCTTAATGTACTGTATTTACAAAAAATTTCAACCCAGAGATTTGCTTCTTTTAATAGCTACAGGCTTTCAAAATCCGAAAATTTCAAAAAAAAAAAAAATCCAAATTTTGACTCCTTATATCTTGGTTGGGGCAAAGTTTAAAAATCTGAAATTTTTACAGATAAACCCTCTATCGTGTATTATATTGCTGTAAAAATTTCATGTTTGATATTTATCTAGAAGTCAAGTTAGAGGACTTTAAAAATCCCATAGAAAACGTATTTTTTGCCAAAAATGACGGAGAATAAATTTGACTAAGTACTATTTTTATCATTAATAAATTATAATATGATATAACTACTATTACCTATTACATATAAACTTATTTTTTTTTACATCAAGTAGCTTGTGCACACTTTAAATGTATAATGAAGTTGAAAAATTTGAATATGTTTCATGGTCCCTTTAGGGTCCACAATATAATTGAAGCTTCTCTATTCACTTATTTTATAACACAGTTTTTACTGTGGTTACCATTGTTAAAACACTTTAAAACTTCAAATAAAAGTATCGATATATTATTTACAACTAACACATCACAAAAGTATGGATATACTATACATGTGAGTCAGGTTTATCGTTCTACCTTGATTTATATTCATAAAGAAGTTTTGATATTTCTTCACTCAGTTTTGGGGAAATGTTATGTGTCCTTCCAGTAGTTGTAGTTCTAAGGCACTTAGTTTCCTTAAAACATTGTTCATGGGCACCCAACTCTAGTCTTTCTCCTTTTTCTTAAAAGCTGTCCTTGGACCGGTGGGGATGATAAAATGTTATAAGCACATCTTTATTTATAGCACAGATGTCTTACACCTCTGCCAGCCACCACTGACCATCACATACACATGCAATAGAATCTCTTGTGTGAAGTGTTATTTGTACAACTTATGTTGTGGAATTAATTTCATATTCCGTAACTTGTGAAGTAATGAAGCACTTCAAGTTACTCTCTGACACAGGAACAAAACAATGGAAACTCCTTGTACCAGTAATTGCCACAGAGTTTTCAAATCAGTCAAGAAGTTTATTGTTATGATGTTGAATGATTTCTTCATCTTTTATGTAAGTGAAGGTGATTCCTTTTAAATGCTCGTGACAAAATTCAAACATTTCTGCTGGTGTCAATATTTGGTTATTGTACGGTCACTGGAGGCTTGCTTTGGTTTGTTGAAGTCTATCACAAAAGTTTGTGAGCAGGTCTGAACATCCACACATTTTGTTGAATAAGTATATTGGGCCTACAGCATTTTAAGAGATTATCTTACAAATAGAAACATGACATAATATAATGTTATAACTTAACAGAATAAATACAAAGTAAAATTAATGCACAAAATGGTGTATTAATTGAAAATATAAATGCCATAAGAATTTGAATTGTAATTTTAATTACAAATATTATTTGAGAATTCAGGCCACAAGGGGTATACTTTTGATTTATAATCTTACCCTTGACAGAAAATTTTGTCTGTTTTAGAACTCCTATGGCGAGTGGTCTTTGAAAAAGTTAGTCTTTCAGGTTCTTATCCATTCCTTCCATTTTGAATAATCTCTTTTACATTCTAAATTCTATTTTATGTGTTCTAAATATTAGTTGTAGTAATTTTTTTGTTGATGCAATTACTTGGTGCTGTTGCGTTGAGCACGCAAAAAGGTGTATTGTTATCGTTTTTTGTTTAAATCTTCTGTTTCTTATTTATACTTTTTACCGTTTAATTTATATTTCTATTATTTGAGGTCATATTATAATTTATTGATGATAAAAATAATATTTAGTCAAATTAATGCTTCGTCATTTTCGGCAAAAAATATGTTTTTTATGGGATTTTTAAAGTCCTCTAACTTGACTTGTAGATAAATATCAAACATGAAATTTTTGCAGCAGTCTAATACACCATAGAGGGTTTATCTGTAAAAATTTCAGATTTTTAAACTTTGCCCCAACAAAGATATAAGGTGTCAAAAGTTGTATTTTTTTGAAATTTTTGGATTTTGGAAACCCGTAACTCTTAAAAGAAGCAAATCTCAGGGTTGAAATTTTTTGTAAATACAGTACATTAAGGTAGCTACACATCCCCATAAAAGTAATATGGAGAATAGATTCCTTTTGGGAATTATATGCCTTCAAAAATTGAAAATTTGTCATTTTTCAGGTCCAACTTTTAACTTGATTTTTGCTATTTGGGATAAAATTTTCCTTAAATGTGTACTGGTGATAATAAAGGCTGTATCTTCTTGAATAAACTGGTTTTTGTTTCATCAACCTCGGGTTCACCAGTTCCGAGTAACAAATTAACGCAAACTCCTACAAACGCAAAAATCAGCATGTTTTGCAAAACAAAAATGGCTGCCATCAGAATTCAGAAAAAGATAAAAAATTAAAATTAGTCTTTTTGCACTCTCTAATTATGTAGGATTCAACATACAACAAACCATATGATTATAAAATGGTCAAGCAACCAATTATTATTATTTTTTTTTCTGGGTCACTTGACATGGAATGACCCAAATAGATATTTATTGGAGGTGGGGATGAGGGCAAAAAGACTAACTAGATAATTTATATTTCATAGAATTATTTCCTTGTTTGGATGAAAGATGGAAATTCAGTTTTACTATTTTACTTAATTTTTTTAAAGAAATATTTCTATATAATTTTTTATTTAAAAATGAGAATCTTTAAAATTTATTTAAAATGTAATTCACTTGAATTGTTTTGAAAAGTATCTTCATAAATTCAGATGAAATGTTAAAATTGAACAATATTTAGTGTCAATTTAGTTCTTTTATTTTTTCATTGTTTATTTTCCTATGTGTTTAGAAAATCTGAACGCACAACTTTCGTTCCTTTCAAAATTTGTATAAACATTCGAAAATTAGCCTTTTTGCAAATTTAATCATATTCAGTAAAAAAAAAAAAAAAATGAATACTTTTTAATATTTCGAGTGATGAAGTAAAATTGATACTTAAATGAACATACATTATCAGGTGTTTTAATATTAAAAATTATTCTTTATATATTAAAAATTATTTGGCTTTGTTAATTGTATTTAAAAATTAAAGGAAGGTAAATGGTGTTTTTGAAATGAAAAGAATTCTTGTATTGGATGATCGTGGTTCAAAGCAAAATAAAGCCGTGACTTTTTTTTTAAAAGTTACTATTCCTTGCCTATGGTTAAAACAGAGTTATATAAGAATTGTATGGGTGATAAATTGTTTTATGAAATCTTTTGTAAATAATGTTAAGGAATTTCCTATGAACTAGGGGGCTCTGCCCCCTGCTCGCTAAAGCTCGCCAACCCCCAGGAGGATTGCGCTGCAATCCTACTTGCTACGCAAACCCTACTCGCTTCGCTCGCTACATGAAGACACTGGGTGTCCTAGCACAGTTGTTATAAAATCTTATATATATATATATATATATATATATATATATATATATATATATA
>BGPR01003925.1:77102-121419 GCA_013235015.1 Araneus ventricosus
ATATAACACCCCCTGCTCGCTCCGCTCACCGACACCAAAGAATCATGTGATTCTTTCGGGATCACTATGTGAAAACAGCTATTCAAAATTAAAACCCATAATAATTATTTAGTTTTAGCTTTTTAAAATTGATAAGATAGCTTTTTTTCAAAATTTACAAAATTGTTCCTTTTTCAACCAAAATTTTAAATATGCACCTTTCTTTATGAAATATTACACAGAAAAGCTTCCCCACTTGTATACATGCTTATTTCAACAATTATTTAGTCCAGAAAAATATAGTGTGTTTCTCAGTGCAGTTATTTGTGTTTTAATCTCAGAAAATTCTTGATCGTCTCTTGTCGTAGAAAGATGTAAACCATCTTGCAACCTTTTAGCTAAAAAAGGACAGTTTAAAGAAAATAGTGGCTTGAAACATGTTCATATTAACTATTCAAATTTAAAACCCATAATAATTTACTTTTAGCCTTTTATAATTGATAAGATAGCTTTTTTCTCAAAAATCTCCAAAATCCTTGCTTTTTTAAGAAAAATTTTAAATATGAACTCTTTTTTATGAAATATTACACAGAAAAGCAAAAGGTATGCAACATTATCATTCACCATAAGCAGCATGTGGTAATTCACTTCCTTCCGTACAAACACGGTGGCAAAAAAAACTAATCTCTATATATACACGTTGCAAACAGTATGCAACTTTAATCATTCTCCGAGAGCAGTGTGCAAGAGAACTTTTCTGAAGTATAATAAGTTCTCTGGTCTTTATTCTGTAATTTTTATTTTTACACATAGTAAATAGTGCACACAATTAGTATCACAAAAAAAAGGCTTTGGCTCGCTAAGCCTATCGGCAGCATTTCTAGCCGATCTTCGCTGAAATCTTTCATCCAGGGATTCCCTTGCACGCTGCTCTCTTCTACGCAAATTGTATTCAGAAGTTCGCAAAGAGTTCATTATAATTCTTATTATATAAGAGAGAATAAATAAATTCAAAAAGAAAAAAAGTAACGACTTCTCCTGTAATCCGTAAGCGAGTAGCTCAGTTAGCGAAATGAGGTAAACAAACTGATCGTTGCCAACGGGGAGAAAGAAATAAAGGTACTTTTTTTGTGCCACGCATAAGCGTTTTATATAATATAGATGTATTTCAGATTTATAGAAATTGATTTTCCCCCTCTCTCATTTACTGTAGAAGGTTTCATTTATTTCTATCTTGCCAAAATTTATTCTAACACAGAAGAGCTTGTATATCATTGAAGCAGTAATTTAACATTTTTTTACCTTTCTCATAGTTCTTGAATTTTAAGCTTTCCTTAAATGTCTTTTCTCATTCCAAAATGAAGTTTTTTTTTTTTTCTTTCCCCCTTGAACAGAAATGACCTTGTTACGACTAATTAGGAAATTTAGTAACTTTAAAAAGTCTATCGTACCAAGTTATTTATTTATTTTTTTTTTTCTCCCTGAATGTTTGAAATAAACTAGATGCATTTTAACAGTAATATTAATGCAAAAAATATAAAGTTTGTATTAAAATAAATTTTAATTTGAAAGAGTTTTAATATCTACTTATAATAAAGAAGAATGTGTTGGTACTCTACAGGGCAGACTGCTGAACCTACAGCTATGAAATTTGGCACAAGCATACTTTTGAGGGTGGGAATGTGCACCTCGGAGCCCTTTTTAAACAATTTTAATTAAAAATTAAGTGAAATTTTGACATTTTTCCTTAACTTCTGAACATATTACAGTACAAAAATCATTTTTACACCATCTGAAAATGCAAGAAATTACCTTTTCAATGATATCAATTAAGTTGCGATACAATTCTTCTTTAATTTTAATAAATTTTTAAAAATATTTTTTGGCATAATTTACAATACTTTTCATTGTTACAATGCAATTCAAATTGTTTTCATTATTTAAACAAGTATTTATTGTTCGTTTTAATTTCCCGAGACTACCACTTTTGGACGATTTTACACCGGAAAGGGGTGTCAGGCACTGAGTTATATGAGTGCATTTCCAGAGTTCTTTGTTAGATCACGCTAAGTAAAATGTAAACATCTCCCTTTCCATTCTTCACTTTCCCCTATTTTGATGAAAATGACTCCACCCGGCACATGCCCAAAAGCGCGGAGGGTTTCGGAATCCATTGCTAAACAATCATTGTGTGTTTCTCTTGAATTGTTGAAAGCTAAGGTAATATCCTAATACAATTTGTTTTCGTATTTTATTTCACCAAAATATTTATGGAATCTGTAAACCAAGCTCTCTGAAATATTACGTATATTAAGAAATATATCCAGCAAGCTGAATGATTATGGTTGCTATGTTTTTATTCTTTTTTTAGCATGTTTTAATTCAGCTAACATGGTGTTGGCCATAAAATGTGCTATGCAATTTTGATGTTGAAATCAAATGCATATTTTGCAAGAGAAATATGAAAGTGACGATGGCACTTAGATGTGCAATTAGATGTTACATGACATGGTCAGTTATTTGGACTCCATTAGGGACATTTATGTAGACAATGAACAAAACAGGTGCAAGGCCACTGAAAGAACATAGGTTAAATATCTACCACATATTGTAGTTTAAAATTACATTTTTAAAGGATCCATGAATATAAAATGATGCAAGATTCAATTGAAATCGTATTCCCATGCACAGGCTGGTTGTTGAAGGTGGCTAGTTTAAAATAAATTGAAATCGTTCGTTTTGTAGTCTTTGCTAAAAGGCTAACTTTTGAAAACTGTAGAAATATTTTGTAAATAAAACTTGTTATTGGCTTTACGATATATTAGTATCTTTTAAAAAACTTATTTAGAGCTTTTTTCAAGTGTTAAAAACTCGCCAATTTGAGTTTTTTTTATTGTAGAACATTCTCTTGGTTTATTTGTATATAACTGTGCTGTCAAATTTTTGAAACGTTGTATTGTTAATTTTGATGTAATGATTGTATTGAAAGATCAAAGCTTTTAACCTGGGAGGACACACATTGGGCCTGTCGGGCCCAGAGGCTGCAAGAATTTGGTACAGAAAATAAACCCCTCGGTGATAAAGTTCCAGATTCACAGTAGCTGCATTCAAGATCATTTACTTGCTGACCAGGAATTTCAAGAATTTCCTCCCATTTCTTATCTCTGAGAACGTACGCTCAGTAGTCCGATGTAGGAGCTCGCGTATCTTAGTAGGATTGCAATGGAGAACAGATAAATCACGACAATTTATCGCTATTTGAGAAATAAATATGATACGGAAATATTAGAAAAGTTTTAACTGGACTATCGAGTAATTTATAATTGATTATATGAAGAAAATAAGATATTATCGATGAATAAATAGTGATTGTAAGTCGAATTCTAAAGAGAACAATGAATCGGATATTTGTGAATCCACAGATTAGTTAGAAGAAAGCTGAGATTAAAAATAGGAAATGGTTAGAAAGCTGGAATTTTCAAATAGTGTTAAAAAGAACCACGCAAAAATATAAGCTTTTATGCGCGACATCTTCGTGAAACTGTTCGGAAATATTGGTGAAGCAGAAGTTGTAGCATCGGTTCAAAATTCATGGACATGCCTATCGTTAGGACAGTAATATCAATTATTGTGAAGTGCAACAATACCTATATCCAAGTGATTGCAGGTAATTTTGGATAGAGAAGCCTTGCACTGCTCCTAAATACTTAGGAAGCATAAGCTTTCATCTTTTATTTTAATGAACTCTCCAAAAGAGATTTATCGGCAAATTATTTTGTATATATATTTTAAACTGTATAATAATGCAACAAATGTTTTGCATTTAAATAAATGTAATTTCTTGAGTGTCTTGTTAAAAAAACAGGATCTCCCCACTTGCGTCCTCAAATTGGTGCAGGGAATGCGTATCCTCGCGGGTTACAGATGAAAATGGCTTAACTTAAAAAAATTTAAATAGTATTTTTACAATCATTGTTAATTTTTAAAAAAAATAGCCAATTCATGCTCGTTTGAAAAACCAAGTTTGCTGTGGCTATTTAATTTCTGAATCTATTGCACTCTTTGCAGGAGTGAGGGAAAAAAAACACATAATGTTGTAAAATATGGCTGTATGCATTTAGATTACTTGTGCAGTTATGTAACATTATTTTAATTGACTCAATTTAGACTTTTAATATTCATCTGTAATCAAATTAATTTATTTTTACTCTCAAACATTTGAATGTCATTTTTTTATCTCTAAGCAATAACAATTGAAACCATATTGCAAATAATGCTATATATACAAAGCTCATACAGAAAGTACCGTTTGGGTATGAAAAAGGATTAGAAATTTGTATCTTATTACAGAAAAATCTACATGCCTTAAACTGCTTTTCGACATATTCACCATGCGAATTAAGGCATGTTTCCATATCTTGGCACTAATTGCAACATACCTGCTTTGTAGAATTCGACCGCCTGCGACCTGAACCAGTTCTGTGTGTTTACTTTGATCTCGTCATCACTTCCAAATTGCTGGCCGGCAAGAAATTTCTTGATGAGAAAGCAAGTGGAGCTAGGTTCGGGCTGACTTTCTCTTATCTGACGATGAATTTCACAAGATAGAACATTTCTCACACTCAAAAACTTGATAAAGGCTCTTATTTCACAGCTGGCATTCCGATTGATTGTTTTAAACATGATTGCTGACAAACAATGACTTCAAATGTTAACGTAAACAAACAAAATGACTAGGCTAATTCGTTCTCAAGTTGAAGGATATTACTACACATGCGCGACCTTCATGCTGTCGGATGCACAGGAGATGTGCACAAATGGTACTTGCTTTCTGGATGAGCTTAGTATATAATTCATATGTAATAGCATATGAATTATATACTTTTAAATGAATTTTTGAATAAACTTAATTAATGCTGAGTATTCCTTACATCCCTAGTTTAAAGATAAAATTAGCTTGCAATCTTAACCTCTTAATGTCTGACGAAATCTGAAGCAACTTGTTCCCCAGTGTCGTCCACCTTTATTATTATCCCTCAACAGTTACATCTTTATTCCAAGGTGTGGGCATGTCCCTGCATAAGGTTCATTTATTTCATTCTAAAGAAGTGGGTGTATTTGTATGACTAGCAACAAATTACAAATGAACGTGTTTGATAAAAGCATATATGGATAGCCCTTGGAAATTACGGGAATCGGAAATGCAAACTTGGTTAATAGTAATATGTTAGTATGCTGCAATCTATGGATTTTGTTTCTTTTCTTAACATTTAAAACTTTGAATTGTTATTGACAGGAATTCAGTCATTAGTTTAAATTGCAGCTGTATTGTAATAGCTATTATTGTACATTTTTATTGATTGAGAAGTCATAACTATCAGTGGCATAGTCTTCAATTTTTTTTTTTTTTTTTATTTTGGCTTGTTCTTTCTTTATTTGGAATTTTGATGGTAGACAATTTAAAATGCGGAAAGCTATTAATTTGCTATGCACATGACGATAGATAACTTTTACTCCAAATTTTTTGTGTAATAGTTCTCTTCATTACTGTATTTCTGGGCTTCAACCATGCATACATCAAGCCTTCACATTATTGATCAATATATTCATATTATAAAATAATTTAATCCCTAAATTCATGAAGTCTTTGTTTTTCAAAATTAATTTCTATTGGTTTATAATCAGATAGTGAATTTAGAGTTAAAAATTTTTCTGATGTAAATGCTTCTCTAAAATTTACTTCAATCTGTAATTATCTATTAACAAATTTAAACTAGCCTGAATAATAGTGTAATTTAAATAATACTTATGAACATTAACAAATTCTATGATCTTCTAAGCTTTTTTTTTTAGATTTGTTACATTTGCAGGTGTTTTATAAATGAATAATGCGTATATATGCATTTATATATTCTTGAATAGCTCATATTTCTATGTCTGAATAACTGTACCATGCCAAAAACATTTGGTATTTATGAATTTTTCTGGTACTATTATTCCATTGGCAGCAGAAAAACCTTGCTCCTTGGTGCCCATTTGTATTTACTTGTATTAAAAATTAACAGGCCTCGAAGTTTTTAATCGTGGGTCTAAATGTTGCAATTTTAGAATTGTATGCTGATGCCATCTTTAAAAAATATGGTGAGAATATAGGATGTTGAATGGAATGAAGAAATGGAAACATTCAACAATTATTTTATTAAAATGTTAATTTTTTTTTATATTTTTCTTCCAGGTGTTTTTCATGGCCTTGACATTTTAAACACCTTAAAATGATAATAAAGTTAAAGAAGAGACTCTCTGAATTCCCATAAAAATGATCTACAGTGTAAGTTATGTAATAAAAATTAGACCAAGCACTGGTTATTAAGAGGGGCTTTTCCTGATTCTTTGCTGAATAACTTTCAGGTAAGCAGTAATTTTATTCATTTTATGCAATAAAGGAAACAAAGAAGAGTCATGTAATTATTTAATATTTCATTTTCTGTTGCTAGCCGATTTTCTGATTGTTCAATTGCTATAGAATTCTTGTTTGTGATCTGATTTTAAAATCTTTTTCGCAGCATTTGCAAGAACTCAGAATGTCTGCCAGTGTGAGGACACCATTACAGACTGTGCACGAATCTGTCACAACTGAACAAGTTAAGGTATGCTAGTGTTTTATCATTTTAACAGACGTTGAGTCAACAGATGATTGTCTTGAATTGAAATCTATAAAGCATATACATTTTGCCACAAGATAATTATGATATTAATATCGTACTCGGTTTATTTGCAAGTCATTGCTGGTATGCTGTTTTTCATCTCTGAAATGAATGGATCTCCTAGGATGCAGTTTTTCAGCTTTAAAAAATGCTTTGTTTGACTGTGTGGCAGTTCCAATCTTATTGTTTTCTGAAAGCTTTGCAGGGTATTTGGTTATTTTTGCAGTTAAAATAATCGTTTATTTCATTTTGTGATGATAAACTTGTTGAAATTCAAGTTAAGAGTTTATGGTTATAATTTGGTGACACTTCATTTGTCTACAAAATGTCTAAAGAAATATTTAAGATATTTTTTGTTTAACATATTTAAATTGCAAGTTGTATCTACAGATAATTGTCGTTTTTGTCTTAAAGTTTATTGGAGATAATTTTTTTATTTAAATATATAAATTCTATTTAAATGAATTCTAGGGAATTTATCATTGCCTTTGGCATTAAATTTTCTAGATTTATGAGTGTAGAAGTTACCTAACTATTAGCTCAGAATTATTTCTTTATTTGTTTTAAACTTAAAAGCTAAAGGTTTGTAAAGTACTCTTTAGAAATTGAAGGTTTGAGTAAATTTGGTTCAGTTCATGTTTTTATATCCTTAAAAGGATTAAAAAACTTATTGTTAGTAGTCTTGTAATTATTTGTAAAAAAAAGCCTATGATTTTAATCAAACTTGAAAGCCTTGATTAAAATCAATTGGTTAGTCATACACAACACTGTCAGCAGGATGACGATCTTTCCGAATCTGATCAACGGCAGAAGGCAGTTGCTGCTTCTAAAACTGCTGGTGCAAAAAAAGAAAAAGATCAAGGGGCCTCCACTAAATTTAAACAGCGTCCTGCAGTGAGTAACCATTTGGTTCATAAGTTTTTTTTGTGCATTCATTATTTAAGCACAGATTTTTAAATAAGAAGCTTTGCTTGCTTGATTTGGTAGATAGATACCAGTAATAGCATGTGAGGTAGAGATAGAACTTGTACCAAGATTAGGTAGATCCACTTTGCGAGTTTTAAAAAATGGCATGATTTTAAGCCTTCCCTAGTACTCAGTATTAAAATGTTTTGTTAATTGGAAAAATAAACTCTAATGAAATGGTGATTGTTCTTATGGAGGCTTATCCTTCCTTTTCCCTAATTTTTCACTCACATTGGATATTAAATTGATTCCATTGTCATGTTGTTCGATTCCTGGTTTTGAAATAATTCCTTGTATATTGTGAACATGCACTGACTGTTTGTTTGCTTGCTTTATATATGTATACTCCTATTTGAAAAATCCTTTGTTAGTTTTATTTTGTTTCTCATTTTTGTAATGTATTTCTATGGTAAGTCCTGTAGTAAATACAAAGATTAGTTATCAACTGAATTTTTCCTTCCTCCTTTAATGCATATGATTATTTAAAACATTTCAATTATTCACCATTGGAAAATATCAAAATTGAATACAGTTTTAGAAACCATTATAGTGTTAAATAACTTTACTGTATTATGTTTTAAGAAAACTGAGTTAATAATGTCAGATTATTTTTCCTTATCCTCTCTAAATTTTGATTCATAATGCTTATCACTCTAGTTTATCAGCTGTCAGCTTTGCTTTATGAAGATAGGCACCTTTGATTTTGCACCATTTTTAATATCTATAATATAAAAGTTTCTGCAATTTTTTTTTCTAAAAAATTTAATTCTTAGAACTATAGTTCAAGTTTTCATTGTTGTTAATTATAATTACTTTAATAAGGTATTCAATTATTTAATCTATATTAACTTCTTCTGAAGGATGGAGAAAGGCATCGGGGCTTTTCTTCCAATTCTCGTGGTCGAGCGTCAAGCCACACGCTGGATGAGCCACATATTGGGCGGTATAGACTACTCAAAACCATTGGTAAAGGAAATTTCGCAAAGGTGAAGCTGGCAAAACATCTACCTACTGGAAAAGAAGTAAGAACCAATAAAGTTGTTTTGAATAATACTGAAAGATGGGGTTTAGTTTTGATTTTCTGCCCTCGGTTTACATCAACCTCGGTGAAACATAAATGTTCAATTATAATGAACTCGTCTAACTTAACATTATATGAGATGACTAGCTGATAACACAGCATTGCTCGAGATCCATATTTTTTTCATATGCCCACCTTCGTTTATATTTCTTGTTTCCCCGAAAATATTGTCACTAACTTTCTCCAATAAACATAAATTTCCATTGAATCCTTTATTGTTAACTTAAAATTTTCAAATCTAGCCTTTTTATTGCCTTATAGCTGTTAACTTGGCATTGCTTGGTATCCACATTTTTCAAATGTCCACCTCCGTAGTTTTTTTTTTTTTTTTTTTTTCTACCCACAAATGTTGTCTAATAAAAATGAGGTAAAGAATGCAAACCAACTTTTTTTAATACAGCTCAAAGAACAATTTATAAAGAGAAATAAATAAAAGACAAGAACTGATAAATTAAACACTAGAAACATAACTTTTCTACTTGTGTGTATTGAAATAATAATGGAAGAAAATAGGCAAAAAAATGCCTGAATTTATCACTTAAAATTAAATAAAAATCTTTTTAATTACGGCGTTAGGTCCCTCTTGTGTTAATCCACCACTGTTTCAGATTTGGTCTAGTGAGGTAAAAAAAAAAAAAAAAATACTCAAAAAAATATATCGCTCTTTTAGAAGAAGAAAAAATTGCTCTTTTAGACAGCTATTGAATGTTTCATACTTGTAAACAGAATTTCTTTATTTTTTTAGGTGGCTATTAAAATAATTGATAAGACCCAACTAAATCCATCCAGCTTGCAGAAAGTAAGAACTATTTTGTTTTATTCTGTTTATTAATTATGGGAAAATAATTTTTCCACTGCTAAGTTTTTATAGCTAGCTTTCTACTTTGCTTCTATAAAGAGATCTTATTTAAAACATTCTTGTAGATTATTAATGTAAAATTTATAGAAATTTTTAAATATAAAAACTTAGAATTCTAACATGAGATTTTTAATATTTTAGCTTTTCCGTGAAGTGAGAATAATGAAAATCCTAGATCATCCAAATATTGGTAAGAATACTCTTCCTTCCAATAACCATAGCTACTGCTTGTGGAATTGATTTCTGTATGCATATTTCTATGAGTTACTTGATTTTCCTCATTCTTAGAATTGTTTAATTTCATTGGATATTTTCTCTTGACCCATTTTTTTAAAAAGCATTCCTTTTGTTGCATCTATTTTCAAAAAAGAAAATGTTAATACTTCATCTATTGAGAGTCTATTCTTGATAATCCCCCTATCTTACCTTTTCATGATGTTCAAATGATACCATTGCATTCTGGAAGTTTTGAACTTTTTTGAGTTTAGCTTAAGGTATGTCCAATTTTGAGGGGGTATAATTCAAGAAGTTAAAGCTATTTTGTATTTGAAAAAAAAAATAGTTTAGAACTCTCTATAAAGTAAATCATTTGTGAACTATACTGCTATTAACATGGTTGTGTCCTCTAGTTTGATTGTCCTTGTATTTTTCAACAATGATTAGCAATAGTATTTTAATGAGACTAATAATTTAATTTTTCAGTTAAACTTTATCAAGTAATTGAAACAGAGAAAACATTATATTTAGTAATGGAATATGCTAGTGGAGGTATGTAATCTTTTTTTTTTCTTTCGTTCTTCCCCTAATTTTGCTTCTGGTTTCTTTTTTAACTGAACTAATGTCTTTTTAGGTGAGGTATTTGACTACCTTGTAGCTCATGGTAGAATGAAAGAAAAAGAAGCTAGAGCTAAATTTCGACAGGTAATTTTTCTACTGTTATAAATAACTGATAGTTCTGAACTTTAAAGGAATTATTTGTTGCATAATTGTTTTTGTTTTCCAGATTGTTTCTGCTGTTCAGTATTGTCATCAAAAGCGAATAATCCATAGAGATTTAAAAGTAAGTATCGTGTTTTACAAGTTTTAAATATTTAAGATGTTATATACTTTCAACATTTCAACCTCTGATCAGTGTTATGCTTTAGAATGGAGAAGAGTACAAATGCTTTCAATCGCATAATAATTATTAATTTTTCTGCCTCTCTAGGCTGAAAATTTACTGCTGGATGGTGAAATGAACATAAAAATAGCAGATTTCGGATTTAGTAACGAGTTTGTTCCTGGTCAGAAGTTAGATACATTTTGTGGAAGTCCTCCATATGCTGCTCCAGAATTATTTCAGGGTATGTGTTTAAATTTTTTTGATGTTGCAAATGTCATTAAATTTCTGAAATTTTGTTTACTTTGTATTTTTTTCCTGGGAGGTACATTTGATTCTTTTTAGTACCCAACTTTTAGAGTTCTCGTGCATTTTATTACCTGTTGCATTTCTATTTTAAAGAATTTCTATTAATGAGGAAAATGACTAACATTTGTATAAGCTGTTGAATTCAAATTGGTGAATAAAAGATCTGACAGTTTCATTCACTACTGTGAAAAGAAATTGCTTTATTTAATGGCTATCTAATTCAAAATAACGAAATAAAAAGTTACTTAAATGAAGTCCTGTGTCTTATTGCTGCATATTATATATTGTTTGATTTTCTCTGGAGTGTACATTTTTTAATTCTTTTATGATTATGTTAAAAATCATTTATCTGCATCTCCTTGTGTGAATTTTTTAACTAATGAAGTTTATTTTTTAGTAGAGCTATTTATTCATTTTGAATGTCCTCTGCTTTTTTTTTTTTTTGAGTTGGAAAAGGGCAATAACTTGGGCAACATTAAATAAATCGATGTTTTAAATTTTCAGAATTTTTATTGCTGTTTGTGTTTAAATTGATAGGATTATAATTAGAATAATTTTTTCAGTAAAAAATTAATCATTCTTATAAACATGTTACCTCCCATATCTTTTTTTTTTCTTTTTTCTTTTTTGGAATTTCATTAATTTCTAGATATTAAAATTTTAATATTTGTAAAATTATTTTTTACATGCAACTGAATTGTTTGTTCTTTGCATTTCTGAAATTGCATATTCTAGGGTATAATTTTATTTAAAAGAGAACATTTTAATGTAAGGATTACTGATGAAGGGACGACCAAGACAGAGTTCTCTTTTAAAACAAAAATGCATTTTTTATGTACTTCTATAAAAGTTGCATTCATTGGTTTGTGTCAGCTTCTTTACTTTTTAGTTGTGAAATTCTGGACGTTTAGATTTATTTAAAAAATTTATAATATTAAATGACTGAGTTTTATGAAATTCTTTTTAATTTCTTTCTAGGTAAAAAGTATGATGGTCCAGAAGTTGATGTTTGGAGCTTGGGTGTTATTCTATATACACTTGTTAGTGGTTCTCTGCCGTTTGATGGAGCAAACCTCAAGGTTAATGTTAATATTTTGTCTTTTTAAACCCCTACAAAATTTTTGCCCTAACCTTTTCATATTCCTCAAATCTTGGTTTCCTCTTCAGGAACTTCGTGAACGTGTTTTACGTGGAAAATACCGTATTCCTTTCTATATGTCAACTGACTGTGAGAATCTCCTAAAAAAATTTTTAGTTTTAAATCCTGCAAAAAGAGCATCATTAGAGGTATTTGAATAGTTTGTTCTTTAATTCTATATTGCTTTTTATAAAAAAGTCTTATGTATCTTTCTTGCATACTTTCAGACTATTATGAGAGATAAATGGATGAATGTAGGTTATGAAGATGATGAACTGAAGCCTTATGTAGAGCCTGAACCCGATTTTAGCGACACTAGAAGAATGGGTAAGCAAGGTGAATTATTTTTGTGCTTTCAGTAGGTAGCAGCTTTTTTTCTTATATCTATACTCTTAACTGTTTCGTACTAAATTTTCCATATTTAGCTTTGGGATGCATACTGTGTGTTTGTCTTGATTTGGATTCGTAGGTATTTGCCTTGTTAATTCAAAATTAATCATTACTAGTTTTAAAGTATATATCATGAGTCAATCCAGGCGAAAGTTGGGTCTGTTTTGCGGCCCCTTCACAAAATTCCATTTCGTAAAAACAGACCCTTTTTTTAATCTGACTTCTTTTTTTTATAAGTTTTTGAATGAGGCATTGCACAAAATATATGAGTATTATTTTTTTTCAGTATTATATCAAATTGCTGCATATATTTGGTTCAATGAAACACTTTTGATATTTAACATTATAGAAATATGACTGCTAAAATTTAAGGTTTTGCATAAAAAAAAAAATTTCACAAATATTTTTATTTTTCAGAATTGGGCGCCCCCCCGGCACACACACAAAAACGAGCCCTTTAAAAAAAGAACCTGGATCGACCCGTGTATATGTATTGAGAATGATTTGATTTTAGTTTACTAAGTTGTGTATCTTTTATTTTCACCTTAATTGATTTCTTTTAATTGTTAGATGTCATTGACCTGTCTTCTGAGTTTTCGTTATATATTCATTAGAATTTCTCTTCTGTTTATGTCTTGGTTAATTTTAGTCTGTTTTTTAAGTTATTTTAGTTAAAAATAATAAATCATACATTTCAGTTTTTGAATTATACAAATAGTAATGGATTTGAATTTTTTTTTCCTTAGAAATCCTTCTGTCAATGGGATATACCCAAGATGAAATAAACGATTCTCTAAGGAGCAAGAAATATGACGATATAATGGCAAATTATTTGCTTCTTGGGAAACGTAATACAGAGGTATTTTCTTCTTTTGAGGATTTTCTAGCACAAAAAGTATTTGCAAAAATTTTAATCATTGTTATTTGTATGAATTATTTAAATTGTATGTATACTGTCTCTAAGTTACATGATGTCAATATCATTAAAAACACTCTAGAGGCCAAACTGTTGTACCCAGAGCTATAAAATTTAGCACATAATTTTTAGGTAATAGGTGCTCGCTAAAAAATGGTTTTCAAAATTTTAGTTAGGTATGTAATCAATTGAAATTATAACATTTTTCCTCAGTAAATTCAGAGCATTTTATACACCACTTTAGAATTTTAAAAATTGGCATTTTATTGATACTATTTTAATTTTGCACTATTTTTCTCTAATTTCAATACATTTTTAATATGTTTAAATATATTACATTTCATTGTTTTAGTTACTGCATTAATACATATGCATGTTACGATGGTATTAAATACATTTTTTGTGTGCATGTTATTTCTGTGATGAAGAATAAATTTTTCAATCTAGCTTAAAACTTTACCATGCTGTGCTATTTAGGACTAAATGTTTCAATCTCCACTCTTTAACAATAAATTAAATCATGTTAAATACACCAAGTCTGAGGTCAAATTTAATTCCTACTGTTAGAGACCCGGATAATAACTGTCCTTTTAAATAGGATGTTTTTTGGTAGATCATACATTTTAAAATACTTTTTGATAGATATAGAGATATCTATAAAGAAAACATACAAATTCCTTGCATTATCTCAAAAATAAATCGGTGTGGGGGGCTTCAAAATGGCAATGCTTTGACTTCAAAATCTGACTAATGGCTAGACAAAGCAAAAAAGAAACATTGGAATGTATTTGGTTTAATCACTGTATTAAAATGTTACTGTCCTATAAATAGGATGTTGGGTATTAACAGATTAAATAACTTTGAAATTTTGTTAGTTTTTTTCACATAAACTCCTTCCATTTCTATCCTTGAATTATCAGTCAATCCTTAATCTTATATTTTTTTTACTCCCAGCTGTTCTGTTAACCATTCAGGTGTAAATCAAAATTGAAACATAAATGTGTAACTGTGTGGCTGTCACAAACAAAATATTCAACTCTCAAATGATTAAATTGTAGACCTGTCTATATATCAGGGATGAGATTCTTCCGCTTTTTTATTTAGGAGAAATTCTTTTTTTTTTTTTTTTTTCCTTCCTTCCCCCTGCAAAAATTTGCTTTTTCTTCCAAAAATTCCGCTTTTACACAAAAAAAAGAAATCTTCCGTTTTTGAAAGAAAATTCTGGGACAATATGCTCGACCACGCGGCTGAACTCCACCGGCTAGGAAACTAGCTGATTCATCTTCTACTGACGAATCAACATTATATCGGCAAGCTCTACAAGGATGAACATTTCAATATTCTGTGCCATTCAAAGTATTAAGTACCGCCTTTTTGCAGAAAACAAACCTCTGTGGCATATTTTCAGGGATGAGATTCTTCCGCTTTTTTGTTTATTTTGGAGAAATTCTGGTTTCCCCTCTAAATTCCTTTTCTTTTTTTCTTCAGATATCCGATTCCCTCCCTGCAAAATTTGCTTTTCTTCGAAAGTTCGGCTTTACACAAAGAAAAGAAACCTTATCTTACGTTTTCGAAAGAAAATTCTGAGACAATATGCTCAACAGTGCTGCTTAACTCCACAGGCTAGGAAACTAGCTGATTCATCATGGCACATTCAGTGCCATTCAAAGTATTAAGTACCACCTCTTTGCAGAAAACAAAAACTCTGTGGCATATTTTGCAAAAAGAAAGGGAAAAAAAATTTTTTTTTTGCATGAAAATGTTGAAAAAAATTAGTTAAACTTAAGGTCATCTTGTAGGGCATACCAAGATAAAGAAATAAAAAAAACGGAGCAAAAACAAATAAACTAAATGAAAAAAGAAACTCCTGTCGAAAGAGGCAGCTAAAAAGTTGTGTGCAAATGCAGCAAAAACGTGCAAAATAAGACATTAAAAAAAATCTTCTCAAAATAAAAAAAAAAAAACAGATGGTGTACCTAGGCATTCTAGAGATAATGTAGTCCCGACAACTATGCCAGTAATTAAACAGAGAGGATACTAATGAAGACTGTGTAAAAACTTTAACATTTATTGAAAATAAACTTGCAGAGGATGCAAACACATCCTTTAGTGAAGAAAAATCTGTTAAAGGTAGAGGAGCCCTCCAAAACAAGGGGTGAAGCATGTTAATGGAGATCTGTTACCAACAAAAGCCATACAAATAAAAAAAGAAAGAAAACTACTTCATTAACAATTAAGGAAATGTTTCAAAGGGTTTCAAATAACAATACTGCTAAATGAATCTGTCATTGTAACTGTACAATTTCTCAACCCCCTCTCAATTTATAAGGTGCAAAATCGTGCTGTTACTTATGAAAAAATGTATAAAAATAATAGAAATAAAACAGAATTCAGTATATGATACATTATTATAATTTATAAAAAGCTAATACACTTTACACAATTGCACGAAGCAAAAGAAATTGTTTGTCCTTATTTTTATTTATTTTTGAGCTAACTTTTAAAAGGCTATTAAATATAATTCTTCTCAGACTTCTGTTGGGTGAATGTTGCATCTCAATGATGTACAGGTGGTAAATATGTTTTAATGTCTAATTTTGTATTTGAAGATGCCCCTGATGATGTGTTAAACTTTAACTTTTAATGTGAATGATGTAATAATAATTTAATATTTTTTCTTATTTATACGTACTTAATTATAAATATTTAAGTTATTAATTATTATAGTGTAATATTTACATGTTTTGATGTTTTACTTCTTTCGCGTATAAATTATGGTACAAATTTTTTGCTCGCATATAATTTCAGTCTTTTTCCTTTTTTGCCAATCTCATCCCTGATATATAGAGCATTCACTCCCAGAATCGGTCATTCTTTTCCGCAACCGGCAGACATAAAAAAAATCTCGTACATCCTATACTGTTAGGTGCTTCTCTGTTTAATGAAAATTCTAACCCTTGATATCCTTAATTTAGACTTGATATCCTTCGTAATATGACCTCTTTTCCTTGCGTTGCTCACTAGGACACAGGCAGCAGATGAAAGCAGAAATCAAATTATTTTAATTTTAAAAAATATTTTTCTCTTTCTGGGGATTATTCTGTACCAAAAATTATCGATTTATGCAAAAATGCAATTAAAATGTTGCTGCTAAATTAAAGGTATAAAGAGTTGATTAGCTTACCTGGTGTGAAATCATCTGCAGATGCTGAGTATGTAAATAAATTTCTGCTGTAATCCACAATCTTCTCCAAGTTGCTTATCTGTTTATTATATTAATGAATCTTTTAAGTAGAAAATTGCTATTTCAAATTAGATTTTTTTTCTGAAAATGGAATTTAATTGTAGACTATTGAAAGCGATTGTTTGGTCATGATGCAGTCCTAAAAGAAGAGAAGAATTGGAAAATGTATCTGCAACTAAAAATCTAGTTATATTCTGATACCCTTAAAGGGAATTAGAATGTTGGGCTGTTATTTATTCTGACTGATGATAAATGGACAGGATCAGTTTGATATTGAAATATGTAGTTCGCATTTGTTACTTAATACTTCATTTTATAATGAAGCAGAAACATCATAAAGAATATTTGAAAACTCTGTTTTGAATGTAGATATGAAGTCTCTTTATTTTGGTTATGTTACCGTTTTTCAGTTTGGGTAACAGGTTTTGCAACTATTTTTGACTAATGTTCGAAGCAACTATTTTTTATATACTTTTTCTGTGGTATTCCTTTATAATTGCCTTAGAGTTTTGTATGTTTGCATTCTTCTAGTAAACAAGTTTTTCTGTTTTTATTTCAGAATGACAGTTGTGATTCCCAGTCTAGCTCTAGTTTATCGCTACGCACATTGAAAGCACCTACTGAAACTACTGGAAACAGTCAGTCTCCTCCGCACATTAAAGTGCAGCGTAGTGTTTCGGCTAGCAGCAAACCCCGTCGCTTCAGTCACAGTAGGTTATGTTTTTCTTGTGTAATATTTTTCTGTTGATAAGCATGTTGAGAAATTTATATAAAGTTTTTTTTTCTTTCAAAAAATATAAATTGTTTATTTGAAATTGATGTTATTACTGAAATGTTTTAATATTTATATGTAAATTTGATTTATCTTTTAAGTTTCAACTGATCATATAACATAAGGAGTTGTTCTTTAACTTTAAAACTAATGGACTAATATATTTCATCCTGCTACTTCAGAAGTTTTTATTATTTGACATATGTTTAGGTTTATATTTAGAATTTAAATAATTGGTTCTGTTGTGTATAAAATATAACACTTCCACTTTACTTTAGCCAATCAGACACCTGTTACAAATGGTCCTCCTCCGTCCTTCAAGGCGCAAGAATTGCAAAATTTTCTCGATTCGACTGCTTCGAAAGAAAATCGTACCGTCTCTCTTGGATCTCCCACTATTTCCACTGGTCCAAGACCTGCAAAACCCAATCAGTTATCTCAAGAAAACTCTAGTGAGTTGATGTTTAATATTAAAATCGGTTGTTTGTATTACAATTTTGCATTTCATTTGAAAATGTCAGTAAATTTTGTTCATTTATGTTCTATGTTGTACATTAGCTCTTAGAAATGGAAATGTTAGTTTTTTTTTTTCTTGATAGAAATTAAATTTCTGCTAAAACAGTTATTAAGTTTGGCCTGAAATGGTTTTTAGTAGTAAAAAACAAATTGCAAAGATTAGTAAATGTAATGAAATCATTGACATTTTGGAGCTGTTATTATGCATTGGCATGTGTATCTGAAATCTAAAAGGTAACAATATTTACATATTGCATCAAATTTTGGCCAGGGTATTTAATAAGGTGCAAGATCAAGAAATTAATATTGCTTAGAGGACTGTTTGTTTTTAAGGATTATGTGCTAATTAATGTAATTTTTTCGTAAATCAAAGTTAAAAGTACATCATTATGAAGTTATATTTTGTGCCTTCATTTAGTACCCAAAGCTCTAGGTTGAATTCTTGATAGTTAAATCATGTTTAATTCTAATGCACTCTGATAAAGAAATAATAAATATTTTTGAAATGCACCTGTTAAAATTTTTGTGTAATTCTGCCTTAACATGAAATCTTTTTAGCAGTATTAATATAAAAGACCTTAATGGCATGTGGAACATGTATAGATGGTTGTTGAATATGCCATTTAACTATTCCTTTGCATTTAAATTGGTCATGCTTTTGTTGCTGGTTAGTTGTACTTGTATGATGCATTAAAAAGTGGTTTCATTTTTAGCTTCTGGTCCATCTGGAGCTAGTAGCCCATCTAAAGTAGTCTCGTCAACAGCACGCAAGACTCACACACCATCAGCTAGTGCAAAATCAAACTATAGTGGTATTCCAAGAAGAAATACTTACAATTATAGTGAAAACAAGACATTGTCATCTTCTGACAAATCTGGTAGTCAGGAAACTTCAAATAGGTAAGAATGTGCAGCATGATTTTGTTAATGTAAGGATACAAAATGCATTAAAATTTTAATATGATCGGATCGACTTTTTGCATTGTTTTGAGAAATCATTTACCTTTGATTCATTATCTGTAAACTGATGTTTTATTCCACAGTAACTATTCTTTAATTAAATGAAACCTGTTATTAAAAGTGTCTTTTCAAATTTAATTTGTGTTGCATGCTATTGAAGTTATGAAGAAATATTACTGCCATTGTTGGTATAGTTATACTTAAAAATTCTGAGTATATCTAATTATTGAAATATAATCTTGTATTCATTTCTGTTCTTGTTCTTCATTAAATTTCATCGAGGAATGTTTCAAAAAACAATATTTTTGAAACGAGTCATCCCTTCTAGCTTATGCATCAATCATGTCTAGCAAGTGTTTTGTTTCAACATAATTTATTGATGCCTTTTTGTTTTTCAATAAACTTCCTGTTATTTTCTTTTACAATGCATTCAGTGCCTGTGCTTTTTGCTGTATGTGCATTTTGTATCCTTGCCTTTTATTTTTTGCTAACCGTGCTTGTATAATAAAGCTTTCTTATTAATGCTAACATTGCTAACCAATTTCACTCGTGTAAACCTCATTTTCTCTGGTAAATTGGTGATAATTAATAATTGTAAGCAATCTCTTACCCTTGCTAATAAATGATTTCCAAAGGCATTTCAAGATCCATTTTGAAATCGAGAACAGGAAATATTTGCCCATTGCTGGGGGGGCGGGGGTATTCATGTAGTTTGTTAGATTTCAAAAATAATACAATTTTTCGTAAATCTAAAAATTGAGGCCCCTGTTAACTGAGCCAATGTTAGAATTATCTTTTTTTTAATAAAGTTATAAATTTTTCAGAAGGCTGTCATTGGAGCTGATTTTCGCGATGTAAAGTTATTTAGATGAAGAAAATGAAAATGCGGTTCCATTCTTAAGCACTTTAATAGTGAAGTGAGCAAATTCCTTCCATTTTCATGCCAAAAAAAAAAAATAGCATACAAGTTTGATAACTAGTAAAAGAGTTTGTTAGTATGTGGTAGTACTTGCAAAGTTATTTTTATAATTTCAAATAAACAATTTTGTATAGCCTTGGAAGAAAAGAGGTCATGATCTCAAGTTTAGTCTCTATTGACCAAGATTTTGATTATCAGAGATTATCTGTCCCAATTGGCTGAAATAATCAACTTTCTGCTGTATTTAATGAATACTCCAAATCTTCAGATTCTAAGTTTATTTTTTTTAAAAAAAAGATTACACGAATGATAACGAAGATGAAAAAGTCTTGCTAAATTGGAGACATTTGAAAGTTATTGGCATGTTCTTAATTTTCTACAACTCTGCTAAGTAGTTTTTTTATTTACTTGCAAGGGAATGGAATCAAATGTTATTTTTAATTTTAAAAATAGGACATTTTGATACTTGTTTCTGTAAACTAAAGCTAGATTGAGAAGGAGCTTTTTGTTGATTTTTATTGGAAATTTCTAAAGTTTCACAATAATGGATTCAAAATGGATGCAATACTCTAAATTTGTAAAATGAGGTATGCATGAGTGACAATATGAATGAATTTCGTGCATGTCTTAAATCCATTAACCCTATTAACTTTCTCATAGTAACATCCCATTGCTTGGCGATAGGACTCCTGTTCCTAGACCTAAGGGACACACAAAATCGGCCTCTGTATCTTGTACTGGTCGGCCGGAGCTTTCATCTTTCGATTCATCTGATCCACTTAGACCAAGGTAGCGTTATACTGTTATGTCTGCAGCAGTGGTTCTTAACCTTGTGTCATCCATGGAATTGTAATTGTAATAATCCGTGTGTAATCCATGGAGATTTCTGTTGGAACAATCGGAAAGTGGCCACTTCGTTGTTTGTATTTGATTTTGGAAAGATTGAGACTGAAATTTAACAAACATAACTCCCTACTGTGCTATATTGAGTTGAATAAGAGTAAATTTGGTTTATTTTTTAAAAGATTATTTAAATTTGTTTATAAAATTAATGAGCATAGCTCGCCTCCTTTTTTAAGTAAAAGAATTTCAATATATGTATTTATATATTCAGGCTTCCTTTCAAGTAAAATGTTTGTATGTCTGGAAAAATAGAAATTGATTAAACCAAAGTTCATTAACCAAAAAATAAATTTCTTGGAAAGCTTATTGGACTTCAGGTTGAGAACCACTGGTTTATTTTATTTAACAAGGCGATAGAGCCTTCACCTTAATTTGGCTAGAATAAAAAATAACCCATACAAAATTGATTTTAAATTAAAAATGGGATACTCTCATATATTGCCAGAACAGTTCAGTATCATTGTCAGTTTTGAAAATTGGTATAAATTTCAGAATACTTGATTCTTTTACCAGATTTAAATTCTGAAAATCTTAAATCTGAGCAAACTTATGATGTAATAATTTCCTATCGTAATGTTATCCGATTCCCAACGTCGTGTGTTTATTAAAAACTTGTTTTAGAAGATCAGGTTAAGTCACTTTTTCAACCCTTCCTTCTGGTTCCTGAGATGACAGGGGCTAGAGGCAGATTTCATTACATCTCTTTGTATTTCTTGTGTCAGTGATTTTCTTTAAATAGGACATTAATATTATAGAAAATGAATTTTTGAAAAGCAAAGAATTGATTTTTTTTTTTTTTTTTTTTTTTGCATTAGCTCGAATCCATCTTTTATAGATAAGTTACTGTTTGTTGTGCAAATGAATGCAGCTTGCTTGAATACTATATGTAGTTTTACTCTTTAATTATAATACTATGCCTGAAGCTTTGTTTTGCATGAAAAATGATGGCTTTTTTAAAAAAAAGAAAAAAAATACTGCTCTAATGATTTTGAATAAATGGCTTCCAAAAGCAAACATTGACATATGAAGCTTTTCCTTGCAGTATTGCCATATATAGATGTTGGCAGTAAATATATTACTTGCAGACCCAGTAAATAGCTTTCACATATGCATTTCCTAATGGAAATTATCTTGATTAATTGTAAGTTCTGAAACTTTTATTTAATATTGACCTGATTTTTAATTATGAACTTAGCTTTGGTGAAAATTTAAAATTTTGTTTCTCAGAGCCGAGGTAATGTATTCTTTTAGTGGGAATGTGATTGTTAACCTCGCTTTTTGCAAATTTATGCTTAAACTGTCGTGGGTGTGTAGGTTATTAATATGAGAATGTAAATATAACAGAGCTGTTGCTTAGTTCTTCTCATTAAATGTCTGCTGACAACTGGAAATGGAAAACACAGTAAGTGCAGAAAAAAAAGAGAAAAAAAAAAATCATGCCAAAAATGGTAAATACCAAGGGTTTCAAATTTGAATTTGCTGAGCACTTATATCATTTCCTATGTAGTTGAAAAACGTTTTTGTAAATGTTACCAGTAGTATAAGTAATCCAAGGCCGGAAGCTGCTTTTTTTTTGTTCTGCAAAATTTGCAATTTGGCACTTTTTTTATTTTCCATTTCTAGTCTCCGACTGTTTTAAAATGCTAGTCTTGTTTACACTGTTGATGAAAATTCTTTACTTATTCAAGTGAAACTGTCGCATATTCAGGTTGGGCTAACAACTTCTGTACTGCTTGCCAGTAATAATGTCCAAACAGTGGCGGCTCGTCCATTAGGGCTGCTGAGCTGCAGCACCCCCTGAACTTATTTTTTAAACTTGTATTTTTCGTTTTGAATCTTATTTGCTTACTTTTCCACTCTCAGATTTCAATGATTTCAGTAACATAGCTTAAAAATAAATTTTCTGTATATGAGTTATTTGATATTCATTTTTGAAAGATTGTTATCGAGCGAACTGGGCAAGGAGAGAAGTGTATATGTGGAGCTCCGATTATTTTTTTTTTTTCGTCAGAGGAATCGTCATAACATTCACTCTAATTTTTGTTAGTAAAGCTAATAGAAAATGTCATATGCTGGTTATTTACTTTGTTTGAAAAGCAGGAAATTTCGCATCGGGTTTCGGAATTAAAAAATTTGGCCTACTTGGAGATAAAGTAGCTTTTAAAATTGTAATTCTCTTGAACTTTTCTGCAGCCGTTCTCGTTTCTGAGCTCACGATCCGCCATTGTGTCCAAATATTTTGTTTAAGCAAATTTATGTAAAATTATTCACTTTGACTGAAGAACCTAAGTGCTGGTTTTGTAATTTCTTTCCCCAATCAAATCAAAGACTACCAGTTTATGTATTTTATGCATTTAAAATAAGAATAAAACCAGCTAAGTTCATAAAGGGGTGTGTGTGTGCTAAATATATTTAATTAAAATCTGCTAATCGATTTATATAAATTTTTGATAAATCCTGGTGTGCGAGTCCTTTGGTAATTAAAATTTGGTTTGGAAAGTAAAATCACTTTTAACAGTATCTCTGTACATAATAATTGAACTAATGTATAAATTTTTATTAATATTTATTTACTATTTCCACAGCACTGCGGCTATTGCAAAACAGCCTGCAGCACTGTCTCCTTTGCCAGCTGTCAGCAGAGCGTTTCCACGAGGCACTGCTAACAGAAGCACGTTTCACAGTGGGCAGACGCGTGAGCGACGTCACGTTAACACCTGCAATGGACCCCAGGGCATGGTCCCTCTCAACTCTCAAGACATGTCGATGAATCATGCTGGCCGACAGTCCTTTTTCAGCAAGCTTTCCTTCAAATTTAGCAAAAGGTAATATTTCCCAATAGTCTGTATTATAGTTTGAATGGTTTTTGAATTTTAGTTAGGAAAAAATTTTATGTCATTAATCCCTTTGCTTACTATAATGAATGTGGCTTATGCATCATATAATAAAGTTTTTGATGTTAGAGGCTATAAGAAGCGATTAGTAACAGTTAATTCAAAAGACAAATTGCATGAACACTTTGAAACCTTTTGGGTGTCTCTTTTAAGAAGTAAATTGAAATAAAAATATCCAAAACAGAAAGTGCCATCCAAGTAGGAGGTCAAAGAAGTTAGTACTAAAAGCCTGAAAATATATTCTAGAATTTGCTCAGACTGATAGTAAATAAGTTCTTAATATTAAACACATATGAACACTTAAGAAATTTTCTTGTTTGTATCCTCTTTTTCCACTTAATATTGTAGTTTCCTAAAAATGTACATTAGGAATTAGGTAATTCCATGCCGAATCAACCAATGGCCTATTTGGATTTTGTTTATTTTTGGCTCATAAGTAGTACTAGTACACTAGATGAAAAATATCAATTTTCTGATTATTTGAACGATTTGTGTCCGAGTTATGGATCTTTGAAATTTTGAAAATTTCATAATCTTTAAACGATTTTAGCTCGAGAACTATTTGACTTAAAGCGCTGAAATCTGTCATTTGTTTGTTTTGTATGGTGTTTCATGAAATATACCACATGACCAAATTATTTTTTAAAAAATTTTAGTGTAAGAAAATAAATTTTAACTTTTAAAAATTTCAAAATCAGAATTTTTAATTTTTTGGGAAAAAAAAAATTATTTAACCTCATTAGCAACATTTATTCCAAATTTCGTGATGGTATCTCTCTGGTATCGTTAAGAAAAATATATTCACTTCAAAATATCATTACAATCTAAAACATGGATGGCAAAAATCATCTTTTTTTGGTTGATTTGACATGGAACTGCCCGATATTTCTCTGAATTGTAGCTAGAAATTGGAATACTTAACTTCTTTTGGTGATTATTAATTTTGGCTATATATCATCTTACAAAGCTTGAATTTTGTTTCATTTATGTATCGGAATCCAAACAGAAAGTTTCTTAAGTTGTTGAGATTTTTGGCATTATGTCTTTGTACCCTACTTCGTGGAAATTTCTTGTCCTTAAAGTTTCATTATTAAATAAACTAAAAGCAAGAAAATGTTATTTGTTTTGGTGGTTTTTATATATACATATTCAATATAAGCTCCTCTGGCTTCAATATACTGTTTAATGATTTCATAATGATGTGAATACCTGTTACGGTTCACTTTGTGGAATTGTCTCCAAAGTTCTTTGTATGGTCAAAATGTCATTACAATAACGCCATTTAAAGTTTTGGAAATAAAAAAGAAAATATTGTACATAATTCAACCCACAAATGTTTTTATGTCATAAATTTTTTATAAAATAAGTGAGTTGTGACTGGGTGCATTATCATGCAACAAGCACCAACTGTTTTCTTCCCTATATTTTGGATGAATGTGACAAATTCTGTCCATCAAACACTTTGAAACATTTAAATTGTACTTGCCAGTAATTGTTCGTCCAGTTGGAACAAGTCCTTTGTGGATAATATAGAACTTGATGGGTATTCCTTTGATTTTAGATGAACTTCTTTTCTTGGTGGTTTTTTGGTTGTGGCAAGTTTAACTTCGATTCCATACTTTGTTGCTTTTTTTTGGATCAATTGAAAAGACCATTGTTTCATCGCCCGTAACAGTCAATTTCAAGAAGTTGAGATCATTTTTAGCAGCTGAAACGATTGATGCCTTTGCAATATTTTGTTTGTTCATTAGTTAAAGTATGTGGGACAAATTTAGAACAGGCTTTTGTTTTGCTCAAATCTTCTCGCAGGATGGTTCTATTTCCTTCTGTATTGATGTTTAAAGACTTCCATCTTTCTCAGTGATGCAGAGCAATATTTTTGCAGCAAATTCACACACATTTTCGGTAATCTAATTGTCCTAGATGAACCTGGTCTTCTGGTATGCTTATCTTCAAGAATATCTCTTCTATCCAAAAGACATTTCTGCCACAAAAAGAAGAAAAAATTATCTTCTTTAACAAAACTTGGAGCAAACTTGTTTCATCAGTTGGTACCTTTCTAAAGCACTTCTACGAAGTTTTGCATTAAATTTAATTGCAACTCTTCCATCTTGATAATTCAACGTGAAAAAAGTTTTACTTCTCTTTTGAATGACTAAATTGTTTGAGCTCAACAAATGTGCTGGATTTTTTTCCAGTACACCTGCAAAAGGCTAAGTTTTATCTGCGATTACAACTGGTGGTACCATGTAGGCTGAGATCTAGCCCCAGTCTCAAGAATTCTTTCACACACCACTGTGTATAGTAACTTAAGAAATCTTGGTTATTGTAAACTCACTCATACACACACACAAAAGAAACATGCAATTTCACATCTCCTAAATTTTTATTGGTATCTTGAGGTAAAAAGTGAGTTGCTCTAACTGTAAATCCTGTTTTCATGTTTAATCTTTTATTAACAGTATAATAATTAATATCATTTATAATTCTTGGTACTTCACTAATTCATTGATATAGATTTTGAGTTCTCAAAAAAGAAATGCTTTATCTGCCTCTTCTTGTTCTTACATTTTGTCTTGGATAATATTAGTATAGCTGGTATCTAATTAAAATGAATTTGGCGATTAACCAAAGTAACAAATATATAGCATCCACAAAGCAGAACCACTCCAACTTTTTCATTCTTTTATTGTTATAAACTTAAAATTGAAAGTTGACAACTTTATCATGGGTCCAAAATATTTTTAATTATTTGGGATCTGGATAAAAAAGATGATAGCAGCTAATTGCACATCTTATGGTTTAAAAAAATTATCTGAAATCCTAAGCTCATCAAACATAAAACTAAACAATTTAACTGTATAAAACTATTGTCAGACCCATTTTAACTCTTGCTGCAGAGACTTGAATACTGTATAGTTGTTTTTGAAAATTTTTAAAATTATTTTGGTTGGAATAGTTAGTGTGGAGAAGATGCTTTGCTATTATATTTAGTAATGCTTTATTATTATATTTGCAAGTGCTTTATTATATTTCATAATATGAGATGTTATTTGCCAGCTGAACACACCCTTTCTTACAAAACCAGTAGGGAAGTGTTCTGGAGGAAGGCCTATTATTACATTGATGGCATTGATAGGGATTTTAATATTATTAGATCAATTAATTGGAAGAGTATTGTTGGGAAGGTCATGATCAAAGGAACTCGTTGAAAAGGCCAGGACCACTAACTCTGGGTTATAAACACAATAATTGGAGTATAATGCTGATATAAATTTAGTTATATTTTTTTTCTATTGTATAAAAGGTATTTTAACTTAGGCTGCCTAAGGGTTAAAAATTTTATTTTTAATTATAAGGGTGTATTTTTAAAGGAAAGTGTTATGGAAAATTCCTTCTGTCCATTAATCCTTTAAACACACAGTTGTTTTGGTCTAATTATTTTAAAGTCTGAAAAGTTAGCTTTTAGATTGAATACAACAAATATTTTAAATTTAATCAAATCTCTGAAATCTTAAGAATAATTTATTTGTGGAATTGTAAGAAACTATACATATCAGTATGAACAATTTACTTTTGAACTGAACATGAAAAATGTAAAACACCAGTTTGGTCGCTTAGGTTATGAAAAAAAGGTTTTTTGTCGCTTTCCCCGTATAATATAAACATAAAACAGATTATTTGCATTGGGTTTTTAAAAATTCTTGTAACTTCTGTGCGTATACAGGGTGGGCGAGAAGTCCTTGACGGGTGGGCGAAAAGTCTACCAAATTTCGATATGGGCATCTTTCGTAGCTCGTGTCACATCTAGGCGATACTCGATCTCATTCCACGCGCTTGTCAACATGGATTGTGAAGTATTCTCAATGACTTCGATAATCCGTGTCTTGAGCTGTGTAATGTCGGTTATTTTCGAAGCAAAGACTTTGTCCTTGACATATCCCCACAAGAAAAAATCCAGCTGAGTTAAATCGGGAGACCGAGGTGGCCATGCTAGTGGACCATTTCGTCCAATCCATCGCCGAGGGAATTGTGTATTGAGGTAGCTGCGTACAATTTTTCCCCAATGTGGTGGAGCTCCATCTTGTTGCCAAAAGATGTTGAAAGGTATATGTGATATTTGTGGAATGGCAAATAACGGCAACATATTCAAATAAACTTCTTTAGTTACAGTTGATTCGGCAAAGAAGAATGGACCAATGACATGGTCTGCCATTAAACCACACCAAACATTAACTTTTGGACCATTTCAATTATAAAGTGTGGATTTTCAGATCCCCATATTCTGGTGTTGTGCTTATTGACGTGGCCCAACACATGAAAAGTTGCTTCGTCCATAAAGATGCGTTGTAAAAAATCATTATCAACATCAATGCGATGCAGCATATCAACAACGAAGTTGAAACGGATTGACAAATAACTCGGTTTTAATTGCTGGGCGAGTTGCATTTTGTATGGTTTAAAGTGCAGTCGTTTATGGAGCACATCCCTTATTGATGATCAGGTAACTCCTAATTCAATGGAAGCCTGTCTTGTTGATTTCATAGGAGAACGAGTAAAAGCTTCACGTATTCGTTCGACATCGCTATCACTGGTTGATGGTCGACCACTCCTTGGTTTATCCAGAACACTACCAGTCTCTAGAAATTTCTTATGCCAGGACAAAATGCTGTTCCGACTTGGAGGTGGTTTATTAAATTTGGTATGAAAGTTACGTTGCACTTTTACAATTGATTAGCTTTCAAAATACCAACAACACAATTCGCCTTTTCGCTGAGAGAGGTCATTTTAAGAATGACGCAATTTGCAAACGAAGCGAAGAAATGGCATTCGAAAACAAGAATTCCAGTATCTGGATTTTTGATCCTCTTTTGGCATCAGTTCGAAATTAATTGTCTTTTGTTCGGCATATTTTCTTAAATGTGTCAAGGACTTTTCACCCACCCTGTATAACTTTAGTGCTCTCTTTTAAAATCTATCAAAATATGTGGTTAATGAAGGTAATGTTTTGTACTTTTGTACATTTATTGTATTTGAATGAGTAGTTGAAAAGTTCTAAGGTTTGGAATTGTTCAGACTTGAGTTATTATCAAAGAAACAGTTAAAATCAGTTTACTAATGATTTATATTTTGAAACATGATTTTATCTTTGAAAGGTATTTATATATATTGGCTTTCCATGGTTGTAGATAGAGTATGTATGATTCCCTTCTATATTAAATTGGGGGGAAAAATCGAATTAATTTAAATGCTAAGAAAGTCTTGCCTTTGCACTCCCACAAAATATAAATTATGAGGTTAAAAATCTTATCCTTTAGTTTTTAATTATATTTGTTGTTTACAAAAAGTATTTGAAGGAAATGTTTTTAAATTAATGTAAAATTTTGTATGCAGTCTATTATTTAGAATATCATCTTTTTTCATTGCTTTAAAATATTTTTAGATTTTAATAAGGATTGTGCCTTCTTTAAGGTAGAAGGAAGTACTTGTTCGCTTATAAATAGCCAGCATGTTTGCAAGTTACTACTTCAGTTTTTGGAACGTGGTTAAAAAAATTCTTGTGCATATTTTCTATTCAAGAGATTGATTACCCTTGAAATTGAAACTGGGAAAATGGAAAGAAAAAAAAAACCAGCAGTTTCAAAGCTATACTATTCTTTTTTCATTTGATGTTAGTTAATTTATTTAGAACATGTTCTTAAGAGAAAAAGTAAAGTGTGAAATTAAAAAATGGGTAAAGATGTTATATGGTCTTGTTCTACACTGGTGTTGGATTTTGTTTCATAACCTAAAATGCTGAAGCTAATGATCTATTTTATGGGAAAGCTTATTTTCTTTGGTTTATAAAGTCAGTTGAATGCTTATACATTAATTAAATAAAATGCAAATGTGTGCACAACTGGGATGTTCCATCCTAATATTCATGGGGGGTTTCTTTTATTAGTTATTTCACCCTAAGTTGATTTTACTTTTGTACTTTTATTTTATCAGAATTATATTTTTTATGTGATGATAAACTGCTTTATTCTGTATAAAGTATTATTTATTTTTATTTGTTAATCCATCCCAATTAATGTTTTGTTCAGTTTTTGTTATTTAAGCATTATTAACTCATTTCAAAGTAAGCACATATCTGAGGCTAGGGCTATACTATCTTTTGCTTAAAGGGCGGATCCTGATCTCACGCTTATCAGGCCTGGTAGTAAATACATCTCAGCAAAATGATCCAGTCCCACGTTCATTCAGCCGGCTGTCGACCCTTCTGCCAAGCCTGCCAAGTTTATTCAATTATTTGCGATATTTCTAACGCCAATCTTTCTGCATCGACAACTTCCTTTATACCCTGCAGATGGAATCGTCAAAGTGATATGGTTTGTACACTGAACATATATGTGAGCAAAAGAATAGACACTATTATGAGAATTTTAGCAGAGAAAACAGCTCAGTGTTTTATTCGACGTTTGCAAATTAGTGCTATGTGATTAAGTACATGGTTTGAAAATCTGTACTAGTAATCAGACATGTGTTAGTTAAACACTTTCATGTGAATTCTGGAGTGATTATGTGTTTTATACTTTTTCTTCTTTTTTTTTACTTTCTAGTGTTTTAATTATGGTAATCTCAATCATAGGTTTGTTTTTGTAATAATGATGTGCAATTATTTAAAAATCTTTATATAGACATACTGTGTATATTTTTTCTCGGTGATTGATTTTATTTTTCGCATCTGTTATACTTACTGCTGGTTCCTGTAAGTGTGCAGATGTACTTTTAAACTGATGATACTTGGTTTCCAAAGAGTCTAGATTTAAAAATTGTTGTATTTTTTGTGATTTCTAATTTATTTGTGGTTGATTAAATTGACTGATATCTGACAAAATTATTATGGGTTGTGATTTACTTTTAGTTGTTATATTTGAAGTTCCTTTAATTGAATACTTGCTATCTTCTAATTGTATAGCCTTTGTTTTTGTTGATTGATTTCTAATCTGTATGAACAATATTTAAAAAGTCTTATGCAATTATAATTTAATACGGAAATGTATTTCTGTTGTGACAAAATATGCCAGTAAATTGAAATATTTTATTTACGATGTGTTTGGATTACCTTTTCATAAATTTCCAAGTCTAGAACGGTATTTTTGTAATGAAGTGAACATTCCTGTTATTTTTTCCATTGTTTTTTCTTTTTGTACATTAAGATTGAACTTGTATTTGCTACAAAATAAACACTAACACTTCGCATATTTCTCACAATTAGTACAATATTAATAAAGAGTATATATATATATATGTTTATTTAAAATTGGTTCTTACTAGAAAAAAAATGTTTTCATTCCATTAATACATGCTGTTACTCTTGATATTGTTAATAGAAGATGCATCAAAGCCATATAACAGTATGCTGCAAATCTTTTTTTAAAAAAAACACTATGAGATTGCTTTTTTACAGAACCTCTTTTCATTTGCTAAAGAATTCTTGAATTCTATCCTCTGTTTTTCTGACATGCATACTTATACAGTAATTTTTCTTATTGTAATCATATCTGTGGTGGGAAAACTTTTAGTTAAAAGAGGCCTTACTGAATAGTTGGAAAGCTATTTAGTATATTTTTCGTGTGAATTCGCTCAGTTCATCGTATAAAATTTCCATGTCAGTTTTTAGTTAATGCTGTGCAAGATACCCAGGTTTGATGAAATAACTAGAAGGGATTTCAATTAAGTGCGTAAAAGTAGTTCTTAGAAGATTATAGTCTTTGAACGGTTCTTAGATTTTATCACACGAGAATTCATCCTCTTTGGTTTACTCTAACATTGAGATACTGTAGAGAGAAAAAATTGAAATTCTAGTGCATTATATGGTTTCATTCACATTTATTCATGTTTAATAGTTAAGCGAGTCCAAATGTTACACTAGCATATAGGCTATCCAATGATCTTTTATAGCTGTTACTTTTAATATGGTTTGATATTTCAGGCGATTAAAAATATTTTTAGTAGGGCTTTTGAATCTGTGCCAAACGCTAAGAAATAAATTTGTGCCTTGCATAGTATGTTAATTTCCATTTCTACCTGTGTGTACATAGATGCCTTTTTTTCCCCCTAATCATTATAAGTGTTCTGTTCAATCTGTTGTGATTTCTTTGAAAATGTTTAGCCTTACTGTAATTTGATGAATTTGTACAGGAATTTATTTATATTTCAATAAAGAATTTTGAATTTAATCATTGTCTGCTTACTATTGTGCCTTCGTATTCAGTTTCAAATTCATATAATGAACAGTTGTCTGACTATAGTGAAGTTTGTATCGGTTATTTAGTTAGAAGAATGACAAATTCAGAAAACTAAACCATTTTTAGGTTTCCTTGATTTTTTTTGTAAAAATGTTATTTTCTGTATATGTACATTGACAGTTTGATCTAAAGTGATTGGAGATTGAGTGTTATGTATTTTATTTATGTGTTATTAGAGTTTTTATTTCTGCTGTGTAACTTGTATTTAATGACCAATAGTAATTCCAGTTATTACCAAAAGAAATGAATGACTTTCATTTGTCCTTTGCACGAAATGTTTTTGAAGGTTAAACATGTTTCTGTTATTGCTTCTTGAGTGTCATTTCTTCCGTATGTGAAATGAATAACAAGAAATATTCTTTTGTTTCTTTTCTCCCTATTCTAGGGCAATGAATGAAGATCAGGTAAAGCCAAGATCCTTGAGGTTCACTTGGAGCATGAAAACGACGTCGTCGCGGGACCCGAACGAAATCATGCAAGAAATTCGCAAAGTATTAGACAAAAACAACTGTGATTATGAACAGAGGGAGAAGTTTCTATTGCTATGTGTTCATGGGGATCCAAATACAGACTCTTTAGTTCAGTGGGAAATCGAGGTTTGCAAACTTCCTCGGTTGTCTCTGAATGGTGTGCGCTTCAAGCGCATATCCGGTACTTCTATAGGCTTCAAAAATATTGCATCTAAAATAGCTAATGACCTCAAGCTGTAAGTACTACTGTATAAAGCAGGAGATTTGGAAGAAGAACTGTGGCTACTTTTATTCAGAAGTAATTGTTGGCGTGCTCCGGAACAACAGATTGAGGTGACAAAACTCATTGATGGAAAGCTGTGCACTGTAAATCTAGTGTTAAGATCTTATTATTTGTGCCACCTATATTCTGTAACGGAAGTTTTAGGTGCCACTGTTTTAAAAGGAGGCTTATTAGAGCAAAAACAGACACACTCTATCTTGTGCTCTTTGTTTTTTCGGGAATAGTGTATTTATAAAGTATGGTACCTTATACTTATGACTTCCAACTTCTGTACAGGTTCTCTGTTTAGTTTATTACAATTTATCCTGGCACACGATAGGAGTTTGTGTCTCTGTGTTTCCTGGGCTTGGCATCTCTGTACGGATGGCGATTGCCCGATCACTGTATATAGACTAGCACTCGGTATGTAGAGTTATATTTCAGAATGCTGTCATTTTTATTTCGAAACCCATTATTTTGTAATACCTCTGGAGAGTTGAGGTTGAAGAGTGTACTTGATTGTAAAAATTGTAAATTCTATGAAGAAAAAAAAAAGCATGGTAATTTGGAAGTTTATATAAATATTATATATATATATAATAGTTTAATTGCATCGTACACATTTGACAAAACCATGTAACCATTCTATTGCGTACTTTGTTGTACATTTTCCTCTAATTTTAGATTAATATAAGATTTTATCAACTTCACACTTGAAAGATTTTTTTTTTTTTTTTGTGGCTGTTTTATTTAATTGCTTTATCAGTCATTTCATTCAGATTCAAAAGTTTTTAAAGAACTACATATCATATATTAAACTATACCTGAAGCAGAAATTAAACCATAATACTCATTAAGGGAGGGTAATAAGAATTTTTTTACTAGCAATTCCCCTAAGGAAATAAGACGATTGAAGCTTCTGCATTTAAATTATTCTTGTGGGTAGAATTCTTGAATCTCTTGACTTATAGCTTTATTCGCTTCTCCATTACTACCTGTATTGCAGTTCTGTGAATTAGTTAATTTATGGTTTCGCTTTTTATTGTTTGAATTCCTCTATGTGTATTTGTAAATCATGTAATGACCCTTGTGAAAGAAAATTCATGAAGCACTTTCGGTATTAATTTGACTTGCTGAGTTCAGATGTGTTGCGTAATTTTAAAAAGAAAATCTGGTATCATCTCATCTTTGTAAATATGAAAAAAGAAATTCATTGTAGCGTGGTGCTACTTTGTGTTATATATTACGCATCTTGTAAGAAAATGTAATGCTAGAAGTTTAAAATAAGGATCTGTTTGCACACATATGCTCTAGTATGCAAGTTTTTGTTTCCAACAAATATTTTTCCAAACTTCAATGGTAGTACACATGTAACATTGGCAATAATCTGACAAATAGGGTGACCTCGGACTTGCTCTGTTGATAATTAATTGGTAACTTTTGGAATTCGTTATTTCCTATTTTTCGTGCAGCTGCAACTTGTGTCTGTTCCTTAATGTGATAGTACCTTGTATGATATTATTTAAATAAACTATAAAAGAATGATTTTCTAAGTAAATATTAACTTTTTCTGATTTTTCTTTTTTTTCCCCCATGCGAGTTGAAGCATTTTGCTTAATGCGAGTTTTTAACTTAAATCGATAAATGTTGTTTTTCTTTGACTTTCGTTTTAAAAATAATTTACAGTTTTAAAATATGAGGAAGAAACCTATTACTGAATATGCTCAAGAGTTATGCAATGATTTAAAGTTTGGAAATAATGGTATTTGATTTCTGTAATTGTTTGTGTGTTACTATAGACTTTCTCTTAATAGCTATTTTATTATTTATGGGGGCAATTATTTGACCTTCTTTCAATCATGTACATATGTTAGTCAACAATAAATTTGAACAAATGTGAATAATATCCTAAATTCTGCTTAGATCCATTCAATTTGACCCAATTTCATAAAAAAAAAGGAAGCTGAACATTTGTAATTTAAATTTACTCTGTAATTAACTAATAAACCAGTTTTCTAAGCATATTTTTTATGTAGGTTTGTGGTTTTTACATCCTTGAATTTCTTTAAAAAAAAATATTTATATAGGGTATCCTAAGTTATTTGTGTTTATTCAGTTTTCAAATTAAATACTATGAATTTTTTTAATGATATAATAAATGATGCATTAAAATCAGGCTATAATCTTATTTCTTTCAACAGTGGTTTGATACTCTTAATGGTTATTTACATAAATAAGCTTATTGGATTGGGTGATATAGAACAAAATTTGTAGATTGCATGTATTATATTTCAATTTTATCATTTTATATAACTTGGTAGTTCTTGCGCTTCTATGCATAGTGAAATAAAACCTTTTCATGCTGGATTTTAAAAATTTGCCTGTGAAATTTATTTCTAAAACATGCCAAGCTAATCAGGTGTGCCTTTAAAATTAAGCTGCGGAAGCAAGTCAACTTTTTATTAGGGTACACTTTTTTGGTGTATTTTTCCTCGTGTTGTGTGTGTGTGGGTGGGGAGAGGGTTTGATATGAAAGAAGAGAGTTTAATATTGATAATTATAATCATGATGAAATGTTATTAAATTATGATTTCTGTATGTTGACAGCAATTTTTTTTTAAAATCTTTTAGGAGCTTATATTCTGACACTTTTTCTATTTAAGCTATATTAGTAATTTCTGATCCTTAACAAATATTTCAGGCAACTTTCATATTAATACAGTTCCCAGTCGTTTCTTTGCTCCCTTTTCTAGGTACGACAAAGCTGCGTCAACTAATTATATTTTGTTATATAGTAATAATAATAATTGATGTCCAAGTTACAAAATAGTTGAATATTTTTCAAAATCATATTGGTAAGCATTAAAAACTACTATACTGAAATGCAGATATTTTAAAGCTTGTTTTCAGTTAGTTAGGACATCTTGGTTTTGAACTTCTGTAGGTCAAAAATATCTTGGAATATTTGGATAGAACTTGACATGAAAGTTATGTTTGTCCAGTAGCAGGTCTATTGGTTCATATCTTGTTTCAAAGTTGGTGTGTGTGCAGTTTATTCAGTCTCGTTGTTAATCAGTTTTCGTTCAAGCTTGAAATGCAGAGTGCCAGTTTTGGTGGTGTTTTTGACATATAAAAATTCAGAATTGCAAAGTTTACTTGGTAGCTTACAGTATAGGCTGAAACTTAAGACATTAATTAAATAAATTCTGTATTTTTGAGGGAAATCTGCTCATAACTTTGAAGAAGTATTTTTGCCCTGTTTGTAATATAAATCAGGAAATTTAGTTTAGTCAAAAGTTTTCTATTGCTTGATTTTTACAAGTCCATATTCAAACATTACACTTCCTTACTTTATGTCGTATTGGCATGAACAGTTTTATTCTTTAATTTGCTTTTAGTATTAGAGATGTGCTAAAGCCTATTACTGCCATTTCATATTAATAAAAGTGCATATAAGCAACATTCCGAGTTGCTTAAAAGATATAAAGTAGTGAAATGTTTCTTTTCATGTTAGTATGTAGGATTGATAAAAATGGTCAAATTTTAAGAAGTCAATGATCCAAACTTGAATATCCAAAAACCTTAATCTGATTTAAACAAGTTTTTTAATTGGTAATCGTTTAATTTTATCCAGTTATAACTGATTATGACTTTAACATGAGGAAAAAAGACATACTGCATTGTGAATTGACCTGTATGTATGTTTATATGTTTTTTCCAGCATCACTTCCGAACGGCTAATTCAATTTTGATGAAACTTGGTACGCATGTTCCTCATTTGCCGACTTGGAAGTACTGCATAGGAAAATAAGACCTAGCCCAGTCTCTCGGAGTAGGGCAAAATACATGTAACAAATAGGCGATTTTGATGAAATTTGGTACACACTTCTTAATTATCCAACAAAAATACAATTGGGTAAAAAAACGCTAATCTAGTCCCTCAGGATAGTGTGGGACAAAGCATTTAAAATAAGTTTAATAAATGGTCAGATTGGCATAAAATTTGATATAGTTGGTGCAAGTTTGATACTGGGCACATATTTCCTCATAGGCTGACTAAAAGTAGTGTATGGGTAAACAAACGCTAATACAATTCCTCGGAGAAGGGTGGGGCAAAATTGTCAAAACGCGTGTAAACTCTTGGAACGATCGATATGCTGTTGGATATAGCGTCACCGATTTTGATGAAATTCGGTACGCATGTCTCTCGGTGGCTGATTAAAAATGCTCTATGCATAAAAAATCGCTGACACATACCCTGAGGTGGTTAGTCTGTTTATTTAATTTTTTGACTTTAACAATTGGATCAATAGGCATAACAATTAATATGGCTGGGACAATTTTGATGACACAGTGTAGATATGTTCCTCACAGGCTGACAAAAGTATTGTATGTGTAAATAAACTAATCAAATTCCTCAAAGTAGAGGAGGGGGGACAAAAGCGTCAAAATACATATAAACCCTCGGTCCGATAGACTTGCTGTTGGATACGGCTAGAGCGATTTTGATTAATTTTGGAACACACAAAAAAAACTTATGAGCCAACAAAAAATTTTATAGGGGGAAATAGATGCCAACCTAATCTCTGAGCTTAGGGTGGGACAAAACCATTTAAATGCATTTGGCAAATAGTAACATAAAAACAATTTAGTGGTAAATAAATATTCATGCCTAACCTCGGGTATAATGGAACAAAGATGTAGACTGAATGACATGAAATTCGATACTGTTGGAGCAATTTTGATGAAACTTGGTAAGTATGTTCCTCGTTAACTGAGATAAAATACTTTTAAGGTAAATAAGCCCTAACCCAGGCTTTCAGCTTCGGTTGGGACAATGTCTCCGAAATACACTTAAAAAATGAACTCAAGTTTCATAGGTTTCAATAATGTGTAACTAAAAATATGGAGCGGTTAAATCGTTTTTATTCAACCCTTTAGGATAACTACCAATAAGACGTGTAGAAATAGTTCTTTAGAACTGCTGGAGCAATTTTGTTGAAGCATGTTTCATTAATTGATTTAGACACTTAAATTATTGAAATTTTAGTTGAAACCTGACTCCCACATTGTTCAACAACAAAAAAATGTATTGAGAAATGGCAATATCTCACACTCTTTTGTGCTGGTCATAAAAAGACTTATCAAATGGACCTGGTCCATGTCCTTTTTGCCCTGGGTTCCTGAAATAATAAGAGCATTGTTAGCCAAAAATTGGCTAACAATGCAAAAATTAAATATAATTCTCTACTCTATTATCATTTATGTTAAATGAAAGAAACCTTTTGTACCATTTATTAATTATTTCATAAAAAATTTGTGAAAGATTTCCTCAAATTGATATTAATAGACATTATGCAATTTTATAAAATATTGTTTGGTTTCTTTTCTTCCAAAGTATTTTGACCTAAATAAGACCGGGCAACGCCAGGTACTCTGCTAGTTATTGATAAAATGACTGATTTTGTCAAAATGACACTTGATTTTATTGTATGAGAAATATATAGAAATCATTCAAAAATTTACTAACAGTTAATATTGGTGAACCAAGTAGCCACAGTATTGAGGTGCATTTTATAACAAAATATGAACATCAATCTTTGAGGTAGGGGGAAGAGTTGTTATATATTGTGTTAGCTAAAATGCCTAGACAATTTGAAATGTTTACTACCAGTCTTTAGTTGCAAGTTTAAAATTCAGAAATGAGTTACATCAGATTTTTGTAGACATCACAAGTGATTGAGACATTAAAGGACACGATTCCCATTCCTGTGAAGAAAAAAGAAATTGGGTCTGTCTCTGGAATGATGTGCTGAATAAGTAATATTAGTTTCTGAAAATTATGTATCTGAAACAAGGAGGTGTTTTACCATTTTTAACAGCCATTCGGTTGCCAGAAGAGGGGGGGGGGGGGGGTTCGAGCTTCTAGACTGAAACATTGTAGCATAACAAAGTTTTAGACTTGATTGCATTGACCATTGTGTTCCGTGTGCTAAGATTTTTAAGTTGTACAATTTACAGAAAGGATGCTAACCTGGAAACATTATGTTAAGATAACATTCAATGTTTTGAATTATGTGAAAACATTAGTAATAAATTGAAAAATATAGACACATATTTTTGCTTAGTTTCACAAGAGCTATTAAAATTTTCACATTGATTATTCAGAATTTTGGTGCATGCGGTTACAACAGGAGAAAAATCATTGCTTCAAAATTGTGTTCAGAACTAATTTAAAAAAGAGACACACAAACACGACCCCCCCCCCCTATAGCCTTTTTCTTACACTGCACTTTGCACCCTTTTGCATGACCTTCAGTTAATAATTTTGTCATTAGACCCTCATTACCTCTCTAAAATAATAAAAATAATTGCCTTTTGATACAATAAGTGAACTGTTGGGACTAGCCAAAGTTTCTTTAAGTTTTAAATTTTTTTTATTTACTATTGTTTTTTCAAACATCTCATTTGTGAGTATTAGGTCAATCTAGTTAAAGAAAAAACAGCATGGAAATAAAATTGGTATCACTGAGAAGCTGATTTTTTAAATTGGTTTTTGTTTGATAATATGCTCTGAAGTTATAGAGGAAAAGCTTTAAAATTTTGAAAATCCTTTTTTTGTTAGTACCTACTACCCTAGAAGTACTACATGTCAAGTTTGGTAACTATATGTCCATCGTTCTCTCCTATTTAAATGAATTTTGCATCACGCAGTGTACAGAACTTAAAGATTATCATGTTAAAAAGCATTATCTGACCCCAGTTTGAAGTCCTGGTTAATTCAGAGGTCACTAAAGGGTGTTAAGGGGAAATATGTTGTGAAGAATTTCGAGATCCGAGCTTTGAAGTAACCGATTTGATTCGACCATCAACTTCTTTCCCATATATATTTGAAGCATACGATACCTGAACCTTTTTATCTATCTAATTCGCATTGCAATTATCTTGAGAGCTTTCTTTTCTGACAGAAATATCAGTAGTTTTAACATTTTATACTGTTGGTATCGGACCTATTGGAGAAAATTACAAAAATTTCAAAGTTATTTATTATCAGAAAGTGTGCACACACACAGTGTGAGAAGGAAAATAAAAATATTTTAATACACTTGAGAATTAAAGTTTCAAAATTTGTTGAATATATTATACTAGCAGTATGCGCACAGCATTGCCCGTGGGATCAGGACTTCAACAGGAAAAAAAACGGCCACAATGACACAAAAAAGTTTTGAAAATAAAATAAAAAATGATACATATTATTGATTTATACATATTTAGCCATTTATTTTTCTTCGTGATAATGACATTTTAACTGTAGAAAAACAGTACAGAGTATGTAAATCCGAAACATTATTAAGTCATTCAGTTGAAGGTTATGACGTATCCTGCGCTCTGCACCGTCAGCCAATGAAATTGCAATAATGCATGTTGGGAAGGCTCCAGAGAAACTTCCGTGGGAGAATGCTCTCTAGAGAAAAATCTCTTTGAACTGACCAGGAAAAAACTGATTTAAAGAAAACGGAAAAAGTTATTTGTACCGTTCTAGTTTTAAATCCGACAGAAACGTACCAGTCATAAGCTGAAGAAAATTTCATTGATAGTGTTATTAGAACGTCGGATGCGAGAATTTTAGAAATCTGAACTGAAAATTACCATAAAAACGACTATTTTTCAGAAATTTAGTAAATTACGTTAGACGTACGAAATAAACTTCATTAGGACGGAAATTTGTTGCTCTTTCCGATGGTGTATCTATTTTTTCGTACAGTTATCGTAAATCATGCTATTGAGAAATTAGTAAGTCACCCAAAACAACACAAACATTAAATATAAAATTTTCTAGATTAAATTTTAAAATTCTGGCTTATAGGTGCATTGACTCACCATTACGACTACCTGTGTGCCAAATTTCATAGCTGTAAGTGCGATAGATTCGTCTGGACACCGCACACACACGCAAACATTGCATTTTATAAGTATAGATTAGTTTCAATATCTAGGCAACTAAGGGTTTGAAAAAAACTAAATCATATAGTTTTGAAAATTTGTATACTTGTTCGTTAGGAGCTTCTGATGAACATGTTTCAAGTTCTGGTGGGGGAGGGGGTGAGCTCGCGGCGCTATCGTAGATGTCATACCCCCTTTTTTAGTTTTTCCTCAAAATCTCGAAAATTATTCAGTTTTCAAATTATAATTGATGTAACAAATTAAAGAGCGTAAAATTCCATACTAATACATACTTTTATTTTTCTCCAAGCTTTAATAGTTTCCCAGATAATGTGTCTCAAAGGTTTCCACCATCTTGGATTTCCTCCCCTTTTTTTAGTTTTCCTTGAATATCTCGAAAACTATCCAATATTGAAACTAAATATGATTTAACAAATTAAAGAACATACCATTCCCCACAAATGGATGCTTTGATTTTTCTTCAAGCTTTAATAGTTTTTGAGATAATAGGTCTCAAAGTGGATGAATTTGTAAAAAATCTTATTTGACATTCCTGTCTACGAAGGGTTTGAAAAAAACATTGAATCGTATAGTTTTGAAAATTCGTACACATGTTCGTGAGGGGCTTATTATAAAAGTCTCCGTTCCTGGAGGGTGAGTTCGCGGTGCCATCTTGGAGTTCATCCCTCCTTTTTTAGTTTTTCCTGAATATCTCGAAAAATATTCAGTTTTACAATTAAAATTGATGTAACAAATTGAAGAGCGTAAAATTCCCTACGAATACATACTTTTATTTTTCTTCCGGCTTTAATGGTTTCCCAGATAATGGGTCTCAAAGGTTGCCGCCATCTTGGATTTCCTCCTCCTTTTTTAGTTTCTCTTGAGTATCTCGAAATCTATTCAAATTACATGCAGTCAGCAAATTAATGAGCTTGAAATTCTACAAACGCATGCTTTGATTTTCGTTTTAGCTTTAATAGTTTACGAGAATTATCAATTTTTTTTTATCGGAAACTATTAAAACCATAAAAAAATGAAAGCATGCATTTGTTGGGAATTTTACGATCATTAACTGATTGTATTACATGTAATTTGAAAATCAAAAAGTTTTCGAGATATTAAAAAAAACTAAAAAAAGGGCGGGATAAAATCCAAGATGGCAGCAAATTTTGAGCCCCATTATCTCAGAAATTATTAAAGCTGAAATAAAAGCATGCGTTTGTAGGGAATTTTACGCTCTTTAATATGCTGATTAAATGTAATTTTAAAATTGAATAGATTTCGAAATATTTAGGAAAAATTAAAAAAGGGGGTGGAAATCCAAGATGGCGTTAACATTTGAGACCCATTATCTGGGAACCATTAAAGCTGGAAGAAAAATAAAAATTTGTATTTGTAGGGAATTTTACGCTCTTTAAATGTTTTCGAGGTATTCAAGAAAAACTAAAAAAAGGGGGGGGGGTGAAATCCAAGATGGCGGCGCGAGCTCACTCCCGGGGACTTTTAGTATGTATTACAAAATCTCCAGACGAACGTGTATACCAATTTTCAAAACTATACGATTTAATGTTTTTTTTTTTTTTCAAACCCTTCGTAGACTGGACTATCAAATAAGATTTTTTACACATTCATCCACTTTGAGGCCTATTATCTCAAAAACTATTAAAGCTTGAAGAAAATCAAAGCATTCATTTGTAGAGAATGGTACGTTCTTTAATTTGTTAAATCGTATTTAGTTTCAATATTGGATAGTTTTCGAGATATTCAAGGAAAACTAAAAAAGGGGAAGGAAATCCAAGATGGTGGTAACCTTTGAGACCCATTATCTGGGAAACCATTAAAGCTGGAAGAAAAATAAAAGTATGAATTTGTAGGGAATTATACGCTCTTTAATTTCTTAAGTCAATTGTAATTTGTAAACTGAATAGTTTTCGAGATATTCTGGAAAAACTAAAAAAGGGGGGAATGAAATCTAATATGGCGTCGCGAGCTCGTCCCCTAGGACGCCTCTCTCTAACACGTGTACCAATTTTCAAAACTATATGATTTAATATTTTTTACCCCATATTGGACCTTTTTTGACTGGACTATATCCCAGATAGCACGTAAGTTTGCAGCAAGTTTGATTTTGACTTGATATTATCTTGTCATGGCGAATTTGACGCTTCAAATTTGAAACGAACTTGCCACAAGTTCGCCGTGACAACTAGCGCCACCCTCGCTTGCAAAACGCGTTTGCCACAAGTTCGCCGTGACAAATAGCGCCACCTCCTTGCAATGCAAACTTGCCACAAGTTCGCCGTGACAAACCTCACGTTTGCAAAACAAGCTTAGCACAAAGAGATAATTATCTTTGTCTCTGTTTTAAAAAAGCATCCGATTTTTAATAGCATCTCCTAGACCGTCCTTCTTTTTATTAATTCAATGATAATTTGTAAAAAAACTAACTTTTTTATAAAAAAATTTTTGAAACACTTTCCATCTTTTTACTAATACAACACTCGCACTTTAAAGAAAATTATATCGCCTTTTTCTTAATGTTGAAATTTTAACGTTTATAAACAAAATTAAACCGAAAAAACAGTCAATGTTTGTTGAAAAATAAACTTATACATTTTGTCCCATTTGAAAGTAATTACTTTTGAACTCTAATTTCATAATTTATTCTACTAGCAGAACGTAGTTATTAGCGAAAATCGCTCTCTCTCTTTGACTTCAAACCATATTCTCAACTCAAAAAATTAATGAAATCAAGAAAACAGTTTAAAATAAATCGTAACGAATCGAATCGAACGATGTATTAGCGAAATCTATCTTCTCCTCTCCGAGTTTAGTTGGCCCAGTGGTTAGCGCGTCAGCTCCTGAATCGGTAGGTCGCGAATTCTAATCCGAGGTTGTGTTCGTACTCTGTTTTTGCTATAATTTGGAATGAGTTTGACCCGGCAAGCTTGCTGCAAGTTCTTCCCATGGTGACTTCGAAGCTTGCGTTAACTTGTTGCAAATTTGCACTCTTGTCATGTCAAACTTGTTTCAAGCTTGCACTCTTGTCATGTCAAATTTGTTGCAAGCTTGCTGCAAACTAAAATTGCTATCTGAGATATAATCTTAAATATATCTGAAATTTATAAATTTTCACCTTAATATTATTAAGTCTTATTTGCAGGTGAAACATGTCGTGGTGTTACTTTGACCTTTACTCCTTAAATCACAAGATTCAGTAGATTATTTGAATATCAAGAAATACAATTTTAACTCTCAAATTAAACACAATTATTCACCAAATTAATACTAATAAAGGCATCCAGCAAAGTTATCAAAATATTACGGATATACAACAAGTTAAAAGGTTATCACAATAAGTTGGAAATTTGCGTTGTGTAATTAGAGCGCAATAACCTTAGATTCTTAGTTATTTGCCAAAAGCCCAGATCATTTTTAGGATGTGACACACTTGTGAAATAACAACATAAATCAGTAATTGTAAATAAAAATATGAATTTATTGAAGCTATATCAGTATGTTTTTAAATTGTTCACCGTTTAAGTGAAACAAGTAAGATATTGCACACTTTACGAAACAGTTAAACTTCTAAATTGTTGCACACTTTACGAAATAGTTAAACTAGTAAATTTTTACACACTTTATGAAACAGTTAAACTAGAAAGTTATTACACACTTTATGATATTGTTAAACTAGA